>RJWJ010015297.1:0-36063 GCA_004363605.1 Indri indri | reverse complement strand
AGAGGTAGATACTATTTTCCAAAAATAACCTGTTTAAATATGAAAAGACAGGACTCTTCAATTGTAGGGGCTCCTTTTAAAGTCCTTTTAAAGTCTTTTTTTTTTAACATCCCATTTGTAAATAATTTAAAACTTACAGAAAAGTTGCAGGAAATAGTACAAAGGATTCCCATATAGTCTTTTTTTTTTTTTTTTAAAAACAAGTAACTTGGGTTTACTAATTAACATTTTAAAAACTGCACAAATTTAAAGTATATAATTTGGTAAGTTGTGACATGTACACACCTGTGAAACCACCACACTCAAGATCATGAACATACTCATCATCCCTGAAGTTTCCGATGCTCCTTTGTAGTCGCTCCTTCTTGCCTCTCCTCATCCCCAGGCAACAACTTCCCTACTTTCTATAAAGATACATTAGTTTGCAAATGCAGTCATACAGCATGAGCTCCTTTTAGTTGTTGTTGTCCTGGCTTCATTTATTCCATATAATTATTTTGAGATTCATCCATGTTGTGTAGATTGATAATTTATTCCTTTATATTAAGGAATAATAGTCCATTATATGCATATGCTATATTGTGTTTATCCATCCACTTGATAATAGACGGTTGTTTCCAGTTTTTTGGCTATTACAAAAAAACCCAGCCGTGAACATTTGTGTACAACTCTTTGTATGGGCCATATGCTTTCATTTCCTCCCCCAGCTTTTTTTAATTCTGCATTATGAGAGTGCATTTTCATTTCTCTTCAGTAAACACCTAGGAGTAGAATAGCTGGAGCATATGGTAGATAATGTTAAACCTTTAAGGAACTGCCAAACTCTTTTCCAAAGTGGTTCTAGTATTTCATAATTCTTTCCCACCCACAGTGTGTGAGAATTCCAGTTTCTTCACATCTTCGCCAATACTTGGTATGGTCAGTCTTAAATTTCTAGTAGGTATATAGTGATATTTCGTTGTAGTTTTAATTTTTATTTTCCTAATGACTGATGATATTGATCGTCTTTATATAATATATGTAGGTGCTTATTTGCTACCCATGTATCTTCTTTGAAGTGTCTCTTCAAATCTTTTGCCCATTTTTTTTGAAGAATTGTTTTCTTATTATAATATGTTTATAGTGTTCTTTATGTATACTGGACATAAGTCCTTTATAAGACTTTATGACATGAAAATATTTTCTCTCAGCTGTGTATTGTCTTTTGTCTTAACAGTGTAAGTTTTTAATTTATATGAAGTCCAATCTTATAGATCATGCTTTTGGTGTCATACTTAGAGAATTTTTGCCTAACCCAAGGTCACAAAGATTTCTTTTTTTTTTTTTGGTGGGGGTAGGGGTGGGGTGGGGATGGGATGGTTGTTGTTAAGAGGTGAGGCCTTGCCGCGCTGCCCAGGCTGGTCTTGAACTCCTGAGCTCAAGCCATCCTCCCACCATGACTGGCTATTCCCATGTTTTCATCTAGAAGGTTTTTTTATTTTAGGTTTTACACTTAGTTCTGTGTTTCACTTTAAAAGAACTCCAAAATATTCTTGACCCAGATTTACTGATTAGTAACATATGCCACATTTCATTTATCATTTTCTCTCTATATCCATACTTCTTTTTCTGAATCATTTGAAAATAGGTTGCATATATTATTATGCCCTTTTGCCCCTAAATACTTCAGTATGTATTTCCTAAGAACATGAACATCCTTATATATTCCATAGTGCAGTTATCATACTTAAGAAATTTAACATTGATATACTTTCATTTAATCTGCAGATTGTATTCCAATTTTGTCAGTTGTCCCAGTAATGTCCTTTATAGTTACTTTCTCCCCTAAGATCATATATTGCATTTAGTTGACATGTCTCTTTGGTCTCCTAAAAGCTGGAACATTTCCACAGCCTTTCTTTGTTTTTTATGCCATCAACAGTTTAAACAATGCAGGCCAGTTATTTTATAGAATGTTTGTCAGCTGGGTTTGTCTCTTTCCTCATGATTGGATTCAGATTACTTGTGTTTGGTTGGAATGTTACATAAGTGATGGTTTGTCCTCAGATATCACAGCTAGAGGCACACAATGTCTATTTGCCCCTGACTGGTGGGGATAACTTTGGTGAATGGTTAAAGTGTTGTCCAGCTTCTCTGCTATAAATCTATTTTTCCTTTGTAAATTAATAATTTATGAGAAGATACTTCGAAATTATGTAACCATCCTGTTCATTAGCTTCCCCCCCCAACCTACCTTGAAATAGCATCCATTGATTATTCTAGTTTGAATTGATTTTTACTGTGATGGCTGTTGCAAGGATGAAGGGTGCAATTACATCTTACTAGCTTTTCCTAACGTTAACATCTTCCATAACCATGGCTCATGTATCAAATCTAGGAATTTTTTTTTTTTTTTTTTTAGAGACAAGGTCTCACTGTACTGCCCACACTGGGGTGTAGTCGCATGATCACAGCTCACTGCAGATTCAAACTCCTGAGGTGATCCTCCTGCTTCAGCCTCCTGAGTAGCTGGGACTACAGGTGCATGCCACGATGCCTGGCTAATTTTTCTTTTTTTTTTTTTTTTTGAGACAGAGTCTCACTCTGTTGCCTGGGCTAGAGTGCCATGGCATCAGCCTAGCTCACAGCAACCTCAAACTCCTGGGCTCAAGCGATCCTTCTGCCTCAGCCTCCCTAGAGGCTGGGACTACAGGCATGCACCACCATGCCCGGCTAATTGTTTCTATATATTTTTAGTTGTCTGATTAATTTCTTTCTATTTTTAGTAGAGACGGGGTCTTGCTCTTGCTCAGGCTGGTTTCGAATTCCTGAGCTCAAACAATCCTCCCGCCTTGGCCTCCCAGAGTGCTAGGATTACAGGCGTGAGCCACCGCACCTGGCCTAATTTTTCTGTTTTTTGTAGAGATTGGTCTTGCTATGTTGCCCAGGCAGATCTTGAATACCTGGCCTCAAGCGATCCTCCTGCCTCAGTCTCCCAAAGTGCTGGATTTATGGGGTGTGACCCACCACACCTGCCAAATCTAGGAAATTAACATGGAACTAGTACCATTAACTACAGACTATATTGGGATTTCCCCAGTCTTCCCACATCCTTTTATATCCCAGTATGCTACATTGCCTTTAATTATGCTGCCTTTTTAGTCTCCTCCAATCTGTGACAGTTTCTCAGTCTTTCCTCATCCTTCACGACCTTGATAATTTTGAGGAATGGCAGGAAGATATTTTGTAGAATGTCCCTCATGGGAGTTTTATTATTTTTAGTAGGTGACTAAGATTTGCTCTGCTATGAAATTGGGTAGAAAACAACCTAAGTTAGAGCGCCTGCCTCCCTTCACTCTCTCCCTGTTCATCAACCATACTCCACACTCAAGCCACACTCACTTCTTTGTGCTTCTCCACCATGCTGTGCTCATTGACCTCCAGCCTTGGTTTATGCTGTTCTTTTGCCTAGAACACTCTTCCCTTCTCTTCCTCCTTTACCTGGCCAACACCTGGTCACCCTTCCATGCAAAGCTTGCTGTCACTTATTTACCTTGTGCTGACATTAGCTCTCCCTTCCGTGTACTGTCATAGCATGGTGTACTTCCTCATCGTAACTCACCATATTGTTTTTACTTGTCTCTCTTACATGTCGCTCTTGCCATGCAATAAGCTCCATGAAGGCAGAGACTACGGGTCTTGTTCCTCTGTATCCCTAGCATCTAGCATAGTGCCTGTGACACTACATAAGACGCAAGTATTAGAAGGAAAGAAATTCCATGTATGTGGGTTTCTTTGGGCAAATTCATTCTCACTCTCTCTGGTTGGGGAAGCTTTGTTGGAGAAGTTTGAGAAGTTCTTTCTTAGACAGTATATGAAATGATGCTTGTGATGCACTTAGTGCTATCCTTGAAGTTCAGGAAGCACTCACATGCTGGTCGTTACACATCTTATTGGCCTGTAATGAAAGTTCAGTCTTCCAAACAATTACTGTGTGAAGGACCTGGCGCCCCTTTGCCTGATATTGTGTACATTTGTAACTGAAACCTTTTAAGCTTTGTGCTCACCAGAAACATGTGGCATACAGACTTTTCAGAAAAAGTGCCACTCCTTTAGACATTGTAGGCACTAAGCAGTTGCACTCCTGGCCTCAAGCGATCCTCCTGCCTCAGCCTCCCAAAGTGCTGGGATTATGGGGTGTGACCCACCACACCCGTCAAATCTAGGAAACTAACATGGAATTAGTACCATTAACTACAGACTATATTGGGATTTCCCCAGTCTTCCCACGTCCTTTTGTATCCCGGTATGCTACATTGCCTATTGTCCTCACTGTGTTACTTTGCAGTCTGGTGCAATCATGACCGTCCTTGCAGCTGTCTGCACTAAGATCCCAGAAGGGAGGCTCGCCATTATCTTCCTGCCGATGTTCACCTTCACAGCAGGGAATGTAAGTATTTTTATGAAGTGAAGTTCTAGAGACAGTGGTGATGTTTTTACGTTGACCGAATTCTTGCCCTTACGTTAGAAATGTCAGTAATAGGGAAATCCAAGTCGTACCACTTCTGTTCTCTCTTGCTGTCTTTCAGGCCCTAAAAGCCATTATTGCCATGGATACAGTGGGGATGATCCTGGGATGGAAATTTTTTGATCATGCAGCACATCTTGGGGGAGCTCTCTTTGGAATGTAAGTTTCAGCATAACTGATTGCTGATCTGCTTCCTTGGGTCACCCATGTCTCCCTCTCCCCCTCTGGAAGGCACAGTCAGACACTTAGCGTGTGATGGAAGCAGGAACAGGTAGGGTTGGGAGTGTGAAGAAACCTCAACATGGCATGCTTGTGGCCTTACCTGGTTTCACCAGGTGAGGTGGGATGTGAGACTATCAGCCCTGCCACTGCCTTGGTCATTTGTAGAAGGAGAGTCTGTGTCTTACTTACCCTTAAGCTTAAGTCTCCCCAATTCCTGACCTGTCATCATTCCTAGCCCTTCTTAGAGACTGCCGCATGGCCCCCATCTGTCTTGTCATCTCCTTCCCCCCACCGGTTCAAGCATTCTTGCCTGGCACCCCACCCTGCTGCCACTGACCTCTGTCTCACCAGTGCCGCGCAGACACGCTGAGTTGGTGGCACCATTTCTTTGCCTGCAGTGAATGGGGGTGAAAGCCACGTGACTGGAGTAGAGTCCAGGGACATAAGCCAACATGGACCACTTACTGAACATGTGTTACATTCAGGCACCAAGCTAGTTACCTTGCATTATACTGTTATTACTCCCATTTTACTGATGGGAAACTGAGGCTTAGAAGTGAACTTCCCCGCACTAAGCAGCTCTTAAATAGCAGAGATTTAAAGCCAGACCCAGAGCCCTTCCCACCCCCATCACACCATTTTGAATACAGCTGGTACTGTGGTTACAAGAGCTTCTATTTGTGCTTCAGACAACAGGATTTTGCTTCAAACCTAGTAGTTTAGAAGCAACTCTGGTGGAAACATCCTCAGGACTCTTGGAGCCCATCTGACCATGACCCTTCAGCAGAGCTGTTGTCTGTCTGATGTGCTGGATCCCCAATGGCCTATTTTTCATGCATAAATGTTGCCTTTTGACCTTACTTAGTTTTTACTTTATTTCATGACAGTGGAAAACTTAGGTTTTCTAATTAAAAAAATAGAAAAATCTATTCTAAGTGAAGCAGTTTTGCCCAGTAGGCGGCAGGACTAAATGCCATTATGCCATTTATAATTTTCGGTGATGATTAAAGAATAGCATATGTGAGTTCTAGCTTTAACAGCAGCACATTATAAATAGTAGAAACTGACCTGGTATTACAATATGAGATACACAAAGACTTACGAAAAGGGGTTCTGCTTTATGAGCTCTAAATTTATCTAGATCCTTCCATGTATACTTCAAGGGTCTTCTCCCCAGCAGGTTTTTATTATTCTGAACTATAATTCGGTGACCTTTTTCCATTCTGAAAATAATTGGATCAAATGCATTTTAAAGTCTGGGATCTGAAAGGCAGAGGAATCCTTTCTCTTTGCTGTTTCCAATTTCAACTCCTTTTCATTTACTAGATCTCAGCCACATCCAGAATTCTTTTTTTCTAACATCTTTAATCTAGATTTAGAAATCTAAAATCTTTTTTTTTTTTAAGTGCCCTGATTTTGTTGATGGTGAAGATTCCTTTAGTATCCACTTGCACATTTCCCTGACTTTGTTTCTGACCAAATCCTACAGTCTTCCTGTTGCAGTGCTGCAATAATAATAGCTAACATATGTTGAATGTTTGCTGTGTGCCTATGCTAAGGACTTTGATTCTTGCAGAATTCTATGAGGGAAGGGCTGATTTAGTATTCTTACAACCCTGTGAAGTATTCCATTTTACAGATAAGGAAACCCCTTAAAGAAAGTAACTTGTCCAAGGTCACACAGCTAATAATTGCAGAGCTGGACTAAGCACTAGATTGTTAGGCTGCTGCTGCTGCAGAAAGGGGTCCCTCTGACATTAGTCATTTTGAAGTATTTCCTAATTTTAGTTTAGCCAAACAACCAATTACATTTGGATTTACAAGTAAAATCTGAACAGTGTACCTCTAAGATTAAAGTGTTTGACTCTTTGCTTGAAATAAGTAAGTTTAACAGATTTAGGAAGGGCTGGGTGTGGTGGCAAATGCAGGTAATCCTAGCACTCTGGGAGGCCGAGGAGGAGGGTTGCTTGATGTGGGGAGTTCGAGACCAGCCTGAGCAGGAATGAAACCCCTTCTCTACTAAAAATAGAAAAATTAGCCGGGTGTCATGGCGCACGCCTGTAGTCCCAGCTTCTCAGGCTGAGGTAGGAGGATCGCTTCAGCCCAGGAGTTTGAGGTTGCTGTGAGCTATGACGACACCACTGCACTCTACCCAGGGCAATGGAGCGAGACTCTGTCTAAAAATAAAAAGATTTGGGAAGACCCTTTATTAATGGGAGAGTTCCTGATTAGTAAGTAATTCATTTCTTGTGAGAATTTTTACAATTGCATTTGAATCTTAGGGTGATCCTTTTTATCTTGTTCTAAATTCACCAGGTAATTTTACTATAAGCACAAAGAATTTTGTTACAGGCCTATTAATTAATTTGCATTTTTTTAAAAAGTCTTTTTATATAAATTTACTAAATATTTTCTTTGAGATTTTCTTTATTTTTCAAGATTTTAATGGTAACTATTTTCATAATCAGAATTTAATTATATTTAGTGAATATTAAGTTTCAGGTACAAATATTTTTTTTTGGTAGAGATGAGGTCTCGCTATGTTGCCCAGGCTGGCCTTAAGCAATCCTCCCACCTCAGCCTCCCAAAGTGCTGGGATTAAAGGCTTGAGCCATTGTGCCTGCCCTAAATCCCTTCAAAATAAAAAAATACATGTTTAGAACATTTAAAAAATGTTAAAACATTTAACTGCTATACAATCAAAGTCAAATAGAGCATTTTTCAATGCTCTGGGAGATGCAAGATCAACAAAATCTAGTCTCTGCCTCTGGGAACATGAAATCTGTTTGGGGACACCAGGACAAAAATAGAGATTTCCATAATAAAAGCTTTCATTAACTGCTATTCCAATCAACCCCTTGTCCTCTGGGAAGCCTTTCTAGCCTCCACCCTGTCCTTGAGAGGAGGTGGGTGCCACCTAAGTTTACACTTGCAGCCTGTGCTGCCCTTGGGCAGGGAGCCCAGCGTCTGAAAGACAGGCCCTCAGTCTCGGCTCATGGGAGATGCTCCCTAAATGCACACTGGTTGGAGCACAGGCTTCGGAGTCAGTTTTGGGTTCTAGTTTCAGTCTAGTGATTCCTAGTTGTGGAGACCGAGCCAGTGAATTTACTAAACCTCTCAGTGCTTCTGCGGTCTTGGCTCATCGCTTCACGCTGCTTTTAGGCAGTTTTGAACAGGAGAAGGGGGATCGGAACTGTTCATCTTAAAAGGTGGGCAGAACTTGGACGAGCAGCCCACCCTTTGTGTAGCTGGGCGGAAGCTGTCAGGAGGCATGCAAGCTGTTGCAGCCATCATTAGCAAGTCCTGTCTGACATTTCAGAACATTGAGTCAGGCTGGCCTGTGAGTGAGTCCTTGGGCGGATTACTTTCTTTCAGACTTGGTTTCCTTATGTGTATAATGGGAAAAGTGATACTTAACTTGCAGGGTAGTGGTGAATAAAGTATATGTGCAGGACTGACACATTTCAGAGCATTCGGCCATCGTCCCATCCTACTTAGAACTTTTACATACTCTGTATATTAAAGCTAAATCATTTATCTACATCAAATAAATTGGTTGTTTTAATAAGCTATATAGTAAAATGACAGTGGCATTCAATTTTAAAAATGTCAACTTGATATCATCATAGTACCTACCATTTGTATGTTACACTATTTAAATGTTGGACCTGGTTTTTTTTTTCTCCAGATGGTATGTTACTTATGGTCATGAACTCATTTGGAAGAACAGGGAGCCTCTGGTGAAAATCTGGCATGAAATGAGGACTAATGGCCCCAAAAAAGGAGGTGGCTCTAAGTAAAACTGAGGTTGGACAGTACTGGTGCATCTGGGCTGTGCTGCCTGGGAGCCCCAGGAGCACCTGGGCCCTGGAGTGACGACATCTGTGCTCCTGCTTGGAAGACACCGGCACCTGGCCTCCCAGCGATTTAAACTGTGTCCCCCAGTCCATGTCTTACTAGAAAGTGAATTATGACAAAGTTGGAAATAAAGGTTTATATCTCTAGTTTGTAAGCAGAGGGTGTGTGTTTTCTCTGTAAGAGCACGGATGGTTCTCTGGCATCTTGCTTTCGGTTGTTACAATGACATAGTTTGAGCCGGGGACCTGGGCAGAGTGCATGTTGAAAGGCCTGATCAAAACGCTGAGGTGCTGGCGTTTGTCCACGGGCTCTGTAGCACCTCGGTACTCACCTACCCCTTCCCTGGCTTGGCTGACAGTCAAAAGTCACAGTATCATGGTATTACAGCTCTTTGGGAATCTGTCTAGCAGGTTTTCCAGTCCTCACCAGAAGACCCCCCCCCCCGCCCCAAAAAAGTCACAGTATCTTCTCTCTGGCACGATCTGAAATAACAGCTGCAGTATTTTCTAAATTTTCCCAAGAAAGGTAATGATTTCTGGCAGTGAGTGGCATATACAAAAAGCTATTTTTAAGTTTTGCTTTCTAGGTTAAAATCGTAGATAAATTAAGACGTAGAGGGAAGTGACTTGGATAAATTCAGACGTGAATCTGAGCCAAATTGCACCTTATGTCTGAAAATGTACATTCCAATTGAAAAATCTTAAATAGCACACCGTGGTCGTCATCGCAGCCTCTCTGTAGTAGAACTTGATGTCCTCACGATTGAGAATTATGTCTAGAAATGCGATTTGAGAGTTTGTTTTTCTTGAAAGGATTTACAGGAGAGTTTTCAGTCTTTCGGTGGTCGGAAGATGTTATAGCAAATCTTGCACCTTTGCCCTGAGGGGGAGTGAAGGCCCAGATGTCAGCTGGGTCTAGTTAATTCGCCTCAGGTTGCACACCACTGGCGATCTGAGCGCTGGGCTTGGCGAAACGGCATGGGAGTCGTCCTGCCTCACCAGGTGGAGAACCGGATGGCAGCACACGCCCAGCACAGAAATTGCCCAGTACTTGGCAGTTCTTCGTACCCTTTTCCACCCAGCTGGACTCGTCTGTACTGTGAAGTTCCAGTTATTCTTACCGGGCACACGAGTCTATGCTAAACTAGTATCACTTCTAGGAGAGAGAAATTTCTTAATCCAGCCCTCATTGTGCCAGTAAGGAAACAGGGGAGGTGAGATGGGGGCACCGCCCAAGGTCACACTGCCTTGCTCTGACATTTTTCTTTTTTTTATTTACATATTTTTATTTGGAAATGTTTGTATCACTACAGTGAAACTAGATTTTAGACACTGGATGTCAGCGGTTTAGGTATCATTAGTTTATTATAAAAGAGACATGGAAGTGTACACGGTGAGAGATTTCAGAACTTCAGTGGAATGGGCAGCTTCGTGTCGATGCCATTTCAATAGTGATTTATTTCAGTCCCCATACTTTCCAAGAATGTCACCATCTCTAAATAAATAATCCTCGTCATCTAGAACTACTTTGGTGCCTCCACATGCTGAGAAAAGAACTTTATCTCCAACTTTTCACACTAACTGGTGTAATCTCTCCACCCTTTCCTTTAGAGCCCAATCCAACAGCCACTATTGTTGCTTGCAGTACTTTTCCTTGAGATTTTTCTGGAGGATAATGCCTCCTTTGGTTACAGTTTCCCCTATACTCCTTCCGATCCATACTCTGTCAAAAAGCAGGAGAAACTTTCTAAATGCTTGTCCTGCCGTGACTCCCTCCACCGCGGCTCACACTCTGCTCGTGTGCAGCTGCTGCAAGGAGAGACCCTGACATTTTTTTTTTCTTTTTTTTTTTTTGGAGACAGGCAGGGTCTCACCATGTTGCCCAGGCTGGAGTGTAGTGGAGTGATCATAGGTCACTGTAACCCCCAACTCCTGGGCTCAAGTGATCCTCCCTCCTCAGCCTTCCAAAGTGCTGGGATTACAGGTGTGAGCCACCCACCGCGCCCGGCTGCTTTAACATTTCTGAATGTGTCATGCCAACAACCCTGTGACGTAGAGATGAGGCAAGATTTGTTTTCCAGAGATGGGATTGGAGGCTGAGTTCACATGGACAGTCCCCATAGGGTCCAAAATTAAATTCATATCTTTTTTTTTTTTTTTTTTTTGAGACAGAGTCTCACTCTCTTGCCTGGGGTGAGTGCCGTGGTGTCAGCCTAGCTCACAGCAACCTCAAACTCCTGGGCTCAAGCAATCCTACTGCCTCAGCCTCCCGAGTAGTTAAATTCATATCTTGCTTTGGGCAGAGCAGGGGAAGAGGCAATGAAGACATTTCTTCTGTCCCTGCTTTGTGATAGAGAAGGAGTGTTTAGAAGTCCCCTGAAGCACCTCCCTGTCATAAAATCCTTAATGCTGGAGCCTCTGTATCACCAAGTACCATTTTCCCCGGGAGTGGCCTTGGGAGATGAGAGCCTCGCTCTGGCTGCACAAGCCTTGCTGTTCATGGCTTTGGCAATGGGCCCACTGGCCTAGTTGCCTACCAGGGTATTCTATTTTCTCATCTTGGCTTCTCTGCTGACACTGAACCACTGCCACCAAGGCCATCTCTCCCTTGCTCGGGGGCTTCTTGGGCGGTGCTGCCTCCACTGGCTTCTTAAGTGTGGGGTCCCCAGGAATGCACCCTTGGCCATTGTCTTGCCTCATTCTGCATGCACTTCTCAAGTGGGTGCACCTGCTGTGGCTTCAGGTGTCCGTGATGGGGTGCTTTCTCCGCTCCAGACCCGCTGAATGTCTCTGGACTGTAATTTAGTAAATGTATCTACTGCAATGTGCATGTGGTTCCGGGTGCTGGGACCCCACTGCACTGTACCTCAAACATCACTCTTGGCTTGAGGAGTGATGTCACCAATCACTGCAGCCAGAAACCGGGAGCCGTTCTAGATCTCCCTATCTGGCCTCTTCCTGCCAGAATCCAGCCCCTCCTCTCCACACCCAGTGCCTGTGCCTTAGTGTCGTCCCTCATCTCCGCAGTCCCTGGACTGTCAGGACTGTTCTTCCAGCTGGTCTCTAAGGTGTCCTTGTACTTCTTCACGTGGCTGCCACCGTGCTAAAAACACTTATCATTCCATGCTGTCACTTATGAAAAACTTTCAAGCTCCTTAAGGTGTGGCCACCAAGGCCCTCCATGGTTTGGTCTCCGCTACCTCTGGCAGAACCCTCATCCCTGTGCCCCGCCTTCCCACCGGTTCAACCACTTTCCCTTGTGACAGGTGGCAAGTCCAGCCTTCCCTGTCCCTTGTCCTTCCTTACACTGTCCTGGCTTTATCAGTCCTATTACACGTTTTTTCATGTCTGCTGCCACCACACTAAATCTCCTGAAGGCACCCAGCATTCTTCCTCACACACAGTTTGACGAAAGAAGTAATAAAAAGAGAGCTGCTCTTTTTTTCCTGCAAAGCGGAGTATTTTAGTCACCAAGCATCGTCTGCCAGGCTGGCTAACCCAGGGCCCTGGCACACCCAGTTTACAGACAAAGGCAGCTTGTTCTGGAGTTGGGGTGCTGGTGTGTCGCCTTCCAGTGTCTTCACCGTGCACCTGGCTTCCCTCCTGCTGCCTGCCAGGCCAGCACCTGGCCTGCTCAGCTGACCTGCTGCCGACACTTTGATATGACTTTAAACTAAGACCAGCAATGTTTTGGGAGAAGAGTTTGTTTTCTGGCTGGCCAGGGTTGTACTGCAGTCCTTTCCTCTGAGGTGCTGACTGGATACCTTCCAAGTGTAGCCTGGAGATGGAGCTCTGGGTCATTAATGTCGTTACAATAGTGTTATCAGTAATTGCTCTGCAGTGTATATTGAGTGCATGTGTCAAATACTCAAAGCCTTTCGAGAGTGGTCAGGGAGTCGTTTCTGATACCCTGTCCTGCATTAAACAGACTGACCTTTAATCTGGAGGATTATTCAAACGTAGCTCTGCATTAGAAATAATGCATGCACAGGAGGGAAAAGAACTTTATAGCACAGTGGCCAAAGTTTTGTGACAGCTTTATAAAGCTTAAGCCTTGGGGCCATGCTTCAAAGTTAGGGATTTTAGAACCCAGGGAAAGGTCAGTTGGTTGCTAATGCCAATTCCTTTTTTTTTTTTTTTTTTTTTTTTTGAGACAGAGCCTCACTCTGTTGCCTGGGCTAGAGTGCCGTGGCGTCAGCCTAGCTCACAGCAACCTCAAACTCCTGGGCTCCAGCGATCCTGCTGCTTCAGCCTCCCGGGTAGCTGGGACCACAGGCACACACCACCGTGCCCGGCTAATTTTTTCTATTTTTAGTTGTTTGGCTAATATCTTTCTATTTATAGTAGAGATGGGGGTCTCACTCTTGCTCAGGCTGGTCTCGTACTCTTGAGCTCAAACAATCCTCCCGCCTCGGCCTCCCAGAGTGCTAGGGTTACAGGCGTGAGCCACCGCGCCCGGCCTCTAACGCCAATTCTTAATGAAAACTGGATTGGTTGTCAGAACTAGCATCACGACTAGTCGTCACGACTAGCATGGGAAAGGCAAATAGGCGATGACTAACAGGCTGATTCAAACTCGTGTTCTTTGGGAAGCATGGCGCGGTGTTCCCTGTGATACCCTCCTGGCTGCACCTCCCTTCGTGCCCACTGGGTCCCCGCAGTGCAGCCCTAGCACAAATGCACCGGTCGCCCGGCGGCAACCAAGCAGAGACCCTCCCGGACGCGGCCGGCTGATTGCGTCTGGCTGCTGGCCGAGGGCGATTAGGTAGGAATTGTCGCCATCTGGCCCTCGGCCTCTGCGAAGCCAGGTCGATTTACAAGAAACATTTGGGGAACTCGGGATTCCTAATGAGACATCCTTCAAGTTGGATACTTGTAAATGGCTGCAGGCGGTTTCAGGTGCTCCCTGGTGACTGCAATCTTTCCCCTGTCCCCGCTTTCCGGCTGGTGTCCCGCTCCAGCCGCGCGCAGCCGGCCCCGGCCACGCTGTGCTGCCAGCGAGTCCGCGGCTCCCGGGACGTGCCCCCACTCCCAGGCCAGGGGCGGCGCTGCGGCGGCGCGGGGAGGGCCGCGGGGGCGGGGACGCCGGGCGGGGGCGGCGCGGCCGGGAGTGCGGGGAGCGGAGCTGCGGGCGCGGCGGGCGCCGGGGCCGGCATGGCGTGGCCCTGCATCAGCCGCCTGTGCTGCCTGGCGCGGCGCTGGAACCAGCTGGACCGCTCCGACGTGGCTGTGCCGCTGACCCTGCACGGCTACTCGGACCTCGAGAACGAGGAGCCGGGCCCGGGCGGCGCCGCCTCGCGCAGGGGCCAGTCCCCCGCAGGCGACCGGGCCCCCGGCCGGGACGTGCCGCTCACTCAGTACCAGCGGGACTTCGGCGTGTGGACGGCGCCCGCGGTGCCCAGGGATGCGCCGCAGGGGCGCGGGCCGGGGGCGGGCGGCCGCAGGGGCAAGCCCTCCGCGCCCCCTGCCCGTGGCGTCTACGTGCTGCCCGTCGGCGACGCGGACGCGGCTGCAGCAGCGACCACATCGTACAGGTATGGGGCTGGGCTGGCGAATGCATGGTGTCCAGACCCCGTGGTGGGAGACGGGAGGAGCCCGCAGCCCGGAAGCCGGATCCCACACAACCTCGAGAGCTGCAGGCGGCCTCAGAGGTCACCCCCTTTGGTGCCTGGGCACTGCAGGCGCCGCTTTCGCTGCTCCTGCCCAAACTCTGAGTGAACGAGCACCTCCACTGACGGGGAGCTCACTGCCTCGCTCACAGCCTGCTCCCTTTTCGGGCAGCGTTGTCAGAACGGCCTGCCTTCAACTGAGTTGAAATCTGCTTCCCTTTAACTTCCGCCGGGTGGGCCTAGCCTTAGGAGGGGTGCGCGCAGGCCAAACCCCCGGCTCCCTCTGGTCAGTGCCCTCTGTGGGGGCGTTGGTGGTGAGGACCGAGCGCACGGTCCTGCGTGGGTGGCCCTTCAGGATCCCACCGAGTGACTGAGGGCTGTTGAGTCGGCTTTCACGGAGGACAGGTCTGCGGATCCTCCCCGCCCCCGACCCCAGCTCTGCTCCTGGGCAACTGAGGGCTTCTTTTTTTCTCTTATTACAAAAGTAGTTTATACTCACTGTAGAAAATAGGTAATTGTAGAACTTACAGCAAAGAAAACAAATATCCCCTTAATCCTTCCCCAAGCTAATCATTCTTTCTAATCCTTAATGTGCACTTGAGTACATAGCATTTGTGTGTTTTTACGTGGTTAGACTTTTACTGTACATGTTAGTTTTTACTTATTGTGGATGTCTGTCCTTGTTAGTAGACGTTCTTCTACATCATGAATTTTAATAAATGTGCAGTATTTTTATCCTACGAATATACATCTTCAAATATTACTTATCTATCTACTCCCTCGTTGACTTGTAGGGTGTTTCTAATTTGGGGTTATTGAAAGCGCTATTCCTTTGATGCAGCTGTTTCACTTCTAGGAATTTTGCCTACAGGTATCCTAGCAGGGGGTGGGAGCTCAAGGTATAAGGTACATCGAAACACGGTACAACCACCTTACACAACCCTGCTGCCCTACCGATGCAGGGGACTGGTTAATTATAGCACTGCCATGGGATGGGACACTGAAGCCCTGCAGGCACTGCTAACAGAAGGTGCAGAACAGCGTGTATGCTATTTGTGTTTTAGAAAGGACATTAACATAACACACATGCTCAGCTACGCACAGGTATCTCCAATGAGTATAAGAGATGGAAGCTTTGGAGAGACGAACTTGGGGAGTGATGGGGGCTGTCAGGGGTGGAAGGAAACTTCTCACTTTACCCTTTTGAACCACTGTTTTTTTTTTTTTTTTTTTAACATGTATTACCCTTTTAAAAAAATTTTTTTGAAGAAAAAATAACTTCAGTGATAAGCGTTCTTGTAGCTAAATCTTTGTTCATACCATAATTTCTTATGGATAAATTCCTACCTGTGGAATTAAAGAGCCAAAAGGTATGGACTTCTCCCAATTTATTTTTTTAAAAAACCAACTGCATCAAGGCATACTTTCCATAGTGTGGAATGCACCCATTATAAATAGTGTGTACAGGCCGGGCGCGGTGGCTCACGCCTGTAATCCTAGCACTCTGGGAGGCCGAGGCGGGCGGATTGTTCTGAGCTCAGGAGTTCGAGACCAGCCTGAGCAAGAATGAGACCCTGTCTCTACCAAAAATAGAAAGAAATTAATTGCACAGTTAAAATATATATAGAAAAAATTAGCCGGGCATGGTGGCGCATGCCTGTAGTCCCAGCTACTCGGGAGGCTGAGACAGTAGAATCGCTTGAGCCCAGGAGTTTGAGGTTGCTGTGAGCCAGGCTGAGGCCATGGCACTCGCCCCAGGCAAGAGAGTGAGACTCTGTCTCAAAAATAAATAAATAAATAAATAGTGTGTACAGCTCATGACTTTTGACGAATGTATCCACCTGGGCCACCATTATCAAGACTCAGAGAATTCCATCTCCCGAGGCGCTTCCTTCATGGGTGTGCCCTTCTTACGGAACTTGATGGGGGCAGTGGCTGCAGGGTGGGTCTCGCGCTGACAAATGCTCAAGCTGAGCTGACCGTAGCTGGCAGAGCAGACACAGGCACAGCGCGCAGGCCATCGCCAGGCCCGCCCAGGTCTGATTGCCCATGATGGGGACCCGGACCAGCTGGAGGGCCCTGAATGGCGGGACGGCTGGAAGGCCAGAGGTCCTGAGTGTGCTGTATCTTCCAATGGCTGATGTCGAGATGCCAGAACAGGACAAGGGGTGGAACTTACAGGGAGAAAGCTTCAGCTTCGGGAAGGAAGCACTTTTTACCAGTTAGAACTCCCTGGTGTAGAATGGGCTGCCTCTCGTGTGCTGAGCTCCTCACTGGGATGTGCTGGCAAAGGCTGAGCTTTCAGAAGCGGCCCCTCGCCTGTGCGGAGCACGTGGTGAGTTCAAACACTCTGCCGGGTCCTCACAGCTCTGGCGAAAGTAAAGGTGCTAGTTATTGCTTTCTCGATTTAGCACATCCCCGGCACCAGGCTCAGCACGCCCTGAGGCCTGCGTTCAGCGATCGCTGTGCCCATTCTGCACAGGAGGAAACTGGGTGGCCGGCGCTGCTCCAAACGGCAGAGAAGGGAGTAGAACCCAAGTCTGCCTTGCTCAGAGACCAAATCTGTAGCCCCCACAGCTTATCATCCCATAAGAGCTGCCTCCTCAGACTCAGTTTCTTGAACTGTGTCTTGAAGCAACCGATGGAAAAGCAGTAACAGGAGCTGGGGCTCAGGGGAGCTCTCACTTCCTGGTGTATAAACTTGGGGTGAGGGTATCACTCAGCCTCACTGACCCTGTCCTCATCTGTAAAACAGGAATAGCAAGAGCTTGGCTTCCCAGACCCCTGCTGACCGCCCCCCGCCCAACATGGGCAGAAACACAGGATCACCACTGAACTTGGCTCCCCCCAGGGCCATGTCAGCTGGCCTCTGGGACCCTCACCTCTAGCTCTGGGACCTGGCAGGAGCAACCCCCTCCTGCCTTCCATTTTGCAAGATGCACATCATCTAAGCAAACGCTAAACTCAGAAAGCCAAGAGAATGAACAGATCCAGGGACCCCAAAGATGTGAGAGTAGACATGTGGCCACTCCTGACCCAGAGTCCTTGAGTTCCAGAGACCCCCTAGTCCTCAACCTCCCCACCCCAGCAGGTCTCCTGGCTTCAGGTCTCCACGTGATGACTGCCCTGCCTTGCTCACCTGGCCAGGTAGGCAGTCGGTCCTGCCCATGGCCGCCTGGGCCCCTCCACCTGACCGGTTCCTCCCAGAGCCTCCCCTTGGGAATTCTGCTCTCTGGGCTGTTCAGTGCCTTTGGCCCAGGTTCTGGCCCCACCTGCTTCTGGAGGACAAGTCCCTAGCTCCTTGGTCATTTCCCGCCTTCCTTCCTAGGAAGGTCAGTTAAAGGGCTAACCCAAGTTCCACAAGACTTTTTTTCCCCACAATAACCTCATGCACACGGATCGACAGCCCCCCTTCTCACAAGAAAGTGAGGCTCAGAAAAGTTAAAGAATTTATCTGAAGCCATGTTGGGCTGAGAACCCAGGGCTCCCTGCGTTACCCCAAGTAGCCCCTGCCCCTCAGTGGGAGGGATCGCAGCCCTCAGGGTGCAGCCGAGGCCCACGAGGTGGAGGATGCTGGGGCACAGGTGGAGCACTGCCAGGGGCGGCTCAGCAAGGCCTGTATGGTTTACTGTCTTGGCCTGAGCCATTAGTCTGTCGTCCTCCTCTCCTGGGCAGTCACCACGCCCTGCTGATTCCATCTTCGATGTCCCTTCTCTATTGCCCCTGCAGCCCCCTCTGACCTGGGCCTCTCCTCCGGCAGCCACAGTTATCGCTCTAGCAGGTGGCTCTGGTCACTTCCTGTCCTGGGACCCCTATGGCCACCTCAGGGGAGCAGGCTCAGGCTGCCAGGCCCAAGGCTCAGCTCAGCCATGAGATGTGGTTTGGGGACAGAAGGGCACGCCCAGGGGAGGACCTGCCTCCCCAGGAGAAAGAGAGCAGCAGATGGTTTGGGCAGCTGGTCTTTACAACCTTGCAGCTTCAGAAGCAAAAATCACCTCATAGGGCTCTGGGCCAGCTCTCCTCCTCGCACCCTAAGCATCTCAGAGTGCTGGCCACGGACAGACACAGCCGCTCTCTGCCCAGCGGTGCCCCAGCTATGCTGCTGCCGAGAAGAAAAGGCAGCTTTGTTGACCTCAGGGCCTAAAGCAACAAAGAACAACCCAGGGCACATGTGGATTCAGGCCCTGGCCAGCTGGATGCTTTTCCACATGTCACCTCGGCCAGGTGCTCCTGTGGACACAGGGGTCTCTGCCTTCCTGAGCCCACCATCTAGCAGGGGAGTTGGCAGACAAAAGAGGTCTCTTTTGTCAGAGAAATGGAGGAAGTCAGTCTTTTCGCTGAGAAAGCTACTCGCAGGGCCCGGAGCTAGGTTGTGCCAGCCTTGTCATTTCCCTCCAGAGGACCAGCCTTCCCCTATCAGCCCACGCTCCCTCCCTGAATGCTCATGTGAGAGCAGGGATCCACTCTCTCCAGCACGCAGAGCTATGCAAAAGCCAGATCATCTTTTGTAATAGGTGTTTCAGATGGTCACTACAATTCATCCTTTTGCGTGAGTTAAGATAAAGTATAAAAAAACTAACGGAATACTGAGCCTTAGTTTTCTTTACAGTCATAACCAAGTGCAGAGGGCCTTGGCTGTGCCAGGTGCTGTCCAGCTTGGCACCTCCTCTGGACATAAGTGGCCACTAGTGACCTGGGCTGGATGCAACAGACGTTCACTGGTTCTGGGCCTCTGGGGCCCCTCAAAATGGCTTGGCTTCTGGGCAGGCAGCTGCAGAGGAATTTCAGGGGGTCCTGGAGACAGTATAGAGCATGCTGGGGCGTGCTGGCCCCGAGACCCGACACAGAACCAGGTGATGGCAGTTTCTGGAGGAATGAGACCCAGGTGCTGAGCTCTGCTCTGAGTAAGTTTCCTCTCCTACTGCCTTAGGAGACAGGATGAGCCTAGACTTCCCCTTGGAGCACTCAGAGGTGAAGGGCAGGGCAGCTGCAGACCGAATGCTCCCGAGCTGGGCTGTCTGAGGAGTGCACCTGTGCTCGGTTCTCTTTGTGAGGGAGACACAGGACTAACTGGAGCTGAAGCAGCTCAGTAGTGACAGGGTCATGACATTCCAAGAAGCAAGGACAGAGCAGTGGCCCCTGAGGGGTCAGAGGAGGGGATGGCTGACCTGTGCCAGGTTGTGACTTGCGTTCTCTATTCCAGGCAAGAGTTCCAGGCTTGGACTGCAGTGAAACCCTCAAGATCCACAAAGGCAAAACCAGCCAGAGTCATTACTACCCACACGTCCGGATGGGACAGCAGCCCTGGGGCCAGCTTCCAGGTCAGCCAGGGCGTGTGGTTACCGAGGCCCTTACCCAGGCTAGGGATTAGGAGTCAGATTTTGATGGTGTAAAATGGCATATGACCAGCGACAGCAGTGCCCAACCAATCGTCCCCAAGAGAAAACTAAGGTACTTCTTGCCATTAGCCAGGTGGGTGCTCCTCTAAGCTTGGCTTTGTCGGTGAGCAGGATATCGCTCTGCCTCTTAAATCCTAGTCTTACCCTTGGCCATTCCAAATACCCAAGCATTTGTGTAAGTGGGAAGAGAAGATGGAAGGGAGGTGGGGGCTGTTTGGCTTCCCAATTCCACCTAAAGGTGGCTTCTGGAAGCAGAATGGAAAGTCTATGTGCCAATGACCTGCTAATGCAGTGACAATTGCTCATTGTAACTCTCCCCCACTCACCCTTCAAGTTAGTAGTCTTAACTCCTGGAGGACAACGAGGAGGAAATGTTTTCCTAGAGCTGGGGCGAGGGGTAGTTAAGGAAAAAGCCCACTGATATGTGGCCACATTTCACTTTTCAGGTCCCTGAGGTGAGGAAGAAGTTCACTCCTAATCCTTCAGCCATCTTTCAGGCTTCGGCTCCCCGGATTCTCAATGTGTGACTGCCTGTGACATGGCGCCATGGCTGCTACGACAAAGTGCTGAGAGGCAGGCTCAGGACCCACTGCCACTGCAGCTGGCCTGAGAGCATGGCACGGTCTCCTCCTGGGGGAAGGGCATGACCCCTCTCAAGGCTGCTGTCAGCAGGGCTGTAGAACAGAGGTGCGGATGGACCTGTCAGAACCCAGCCCAGCTTAGCCTCAACCATCCTTTTCTTCCTTGAGAACTTTGTGGAAGGCTTTACATCTGTTTATAACTGCCATCCAGCCATCCTTGAGTTTTTAAGTCTGAGGAACTTAAGGATCAATTCAATTGTGAATGGAATTGGTCCATGTGGGCTGAGGAATGTGGACGTGTCGGGTCCTTCAAAGAACCAGTAATGTCCACTTTGGGTGGTTTTCCCAGGATGCGTGATAATTTTGGTAATTTTATAACCTATGGTAATCCAAGATGATATCCTTGGATCTTCCTACAAATGGCCCCCCATGTTTAAGAAGTTATAGAAGACATCTCAGGTTATCACCTGCAGTGTGACTCATAGTAATGCTTAGTGACCAGGATGAAATTTCCAGAAGAAATAGAGTATCAATCATAGGACTTCAATTACAAAGACGTAATTTCTTTGTGACCAAAATGTTCCC
Source organism: Indri indri (assembly GCA_004363605.1). Classification (NCBI taxonomy): domain Eukaryota; kingdom Metazoa; phylum Chordata; class Mammalia; order Primates; family Indriidae; genus Indri; species Indri indri. The sequence continues at coordinate 15,303 of RJWJ010015297.1, read as the reverse complement.
CATGTTTTAACAAAACATTTCTTGGGACTGAATGAATGACATTTACCTTGTGGAAGGTCCCTAAAGACTGATTCCCACATTTTATTATTAATACTAGTTTCCCTCCCAGGAAGGGCACTACCATGCACACTGGGTAAGAACTGGGAGCATTTGGGGGAGAAGGTGGCATTGGGCTCATTCTCTGAAAGACCTTAAAATGTCATCTGCACAACCCTCGCCCTCCCCTTCCCCTCTCACTTAGTGCCCAGGGCGCTCCACCTGTTGAGGAGGCAGCACATTTTATTATCTTTGGAAAGCTCTCTCCTAACTTTCTCCATAAATTCTAGCCAGTGTGGCTGCATGGGACCATAGTCTCGTCCCTTCCCTGCGTAGTAGCCCTTCAAACAGACATTTAAAGGGTTTTTATATCTCTTCTTAAAGATTTGAGGCACAAGCTTGGGACAGTTTTTGGTAAGCAAACTTCAGGATTTCCCTTTGGATTCTTCTTCCTCTCCAGGAGAGGTGGCTCCTCTGATGAACATTAAGCCGCAGGTGGTGGCACTCAGGTTTCAGAGCCGTGTCCCCAGCTCTGGCTGCCTATGCAGCGTCCCCTCAGAGGTGCTAGCTCTGGCAGGCACAGCCTTTCCTCTCATTCCAGCAAGGCAAATGCTTTGATGAGACTCACTTTAAAGGGAAGCCAGAAGCATAGGCTTACACAGAGGGCTCCACTATTTGACTCATTGAGGAAGGCCTGCCTGCATGTTCGATGTTTCTGAGAGAAAAGAGACTGTCTGCTGGGCATTCTGTGGGAAACGAATAGACTAACTGTACAATCTTAGATTTTACTAAAATGCAAAAACGTACTGTTCGAATTTCTTAATTTCTTTAAATTACAAGCACAAGAGACTTCTCATACTTTTATTCTATCTCTTGGTGATGAGGACTTTAACGTAGCAGGGCTGCTGCTGTAGCCCCTGGAAGCTTGTTAATCCTGAGCACCCTCTCTGTGGGCTGCAGGGCACGCTGGTGTCCACAGCACCCACTGGGTGCCCCTTTTGCTTCACCCCTCTCTCACACGCTCATCCAGGGGCCTGGGGTAAACAGACTCTCTGTAAAGCTGGTTTCAGGCTCAAATCCTGGCTTCTCCACTTACCAGCTGTGAGCAATGTGAGCTTCCGTTTGTTCGTCTGTAAAGTGAGGATACTACATCTGCACCTGTTGGCTTACTACGAGCATCTGTGTTTATTTCATGTGCAGGGTGCTCAGGACAGTAAATAGCCAACAAAGCACAGCTGTCAGAATTATTCTTTCCTGCCTGAGCAACCCCTTCCCAATTCCCCAGGGAGCCAGATCTACTCCCATCTGCAGCCCCTAACATTCTCCAACTTGCTGCCCTGTGCTCACGGCCCCTCATCTCCCCCCCGCCCACTGCCAGACTGTACGGCGCTTGGGAAGCCCACTTGTTCCTGTGCCATAATGGACCAGTCAACTCTGCTGTCCCTCAGCTAGGACAACCCAGGCCTGCTGCCTCCTGGCAATGTTGGTGGGGCAGCAGCAGTGGAAGTCCCACCGCCTCAGCCAGGCCTGACCTCTGCAAGGCAAACTGCATGCCCAAGAACCTCTTTGCAATGCACCATGACAGCTTTTCAAAAACATCCCACCCAACTTCGACAGTCTTCTTACTAGGCTTCATCATCGGAACATCTGGGTTCTTAAGAAACTCCCTCCCACTCACTCCAGGTCTGAATAAGGCCTAACACCACGCTGAGTGACCCAAGAAACAACAGAGACAAGCCGCAGCCAGGTGGTCCCAACCCACGTCTATCTTACACACATATATGATACGCACAAAGACAGAAATGCACTGGAATATTAACAGTGGTTCTCTTTGAAAAGGGGATTATGGGTAGTTTTTATTTTTTACACTTTATACTTGCTAAAATTTCTATAAGCATTTTTGTATTCTGTAAAAAAAGTTTTTAAAAATAAAAAGCAATTCAATCTGTTAGCTAATTTCAACCAAAATAAAGTGTACAACCTTATTATCCCATAACCACAGTTACCACTGCAGCAGCTGCCTCAATCAGCCGTGGGGTGCACTACAAGGTTCAACTAGAGGAAAGCCCTCAGGTCCTTTCATACGTGGGCTTGCAGCCATTCAGACCAAGTCATTCATCCCATCTCTGCTCCATGATACAGAACTCTAGGACTTTAGGCCAAACTCTTAACAAGCAGCTTTTGAGAAAAGTTAGGCCCTGCTGGATGGTGGCCCACAGCCTGTGCCAGGCAGACAAAAGAGCTTCCCCTTTGGACAGGGTCAAGAGAGGCCCCAAAGCTGACTCTGTTGGTCCCATTCAACCAATAACATGGAGTCCTCATTTAAGGTACTGTCTGCGACATCAATCTGTCTGCTCTGTAGCTCCTGTCAAAACTCTGGCTGAGATGATTAATGTTCATGAAGGCAAGCCTGAGCACGCTCCAATTCTTGTTCCTCCAGACTATTCAAATATTCGACTTTCCCAATTTTGAACCTAAGTGAAGTCTGGTCCCCAAAAAGCTACACACCTGACCTGTATCACAGTGCCTCCTTGCAGAGATTCTTGCGTTTAAAGAACCAAAGCTTTCAAAGTCTTTAGCTCTTATGTTTCTGCATTTTTTGTTATTATTTAGTCATATGAGAGCAGATGGTCACAGCATAAGGACTGTGTCACAGGAGCAACTTCTTTCAGACCTCCGCATAGTCCAATTTTATCCTGCCAGTTAAACCAGTATGTTTGTTAGACAACAGAAGCCAAGTCCCTCTTTGCCTTGGCTTTGAGGAAACTGAGCTCATTTTTGCAGTTTTCCTTTGCTCCAAGCTGTCAGAAACAATTATGTCCAAGGTCAACAGGTATCTTGCAATTTTTTTTTTTAGACTTTTATGTAACTGTAATCCTTTACCTTGCATGCTTGCAAATATTTTTTGGAAAGAAGTAGAGGAATTAATTTAAACACACCAAAGCCTCGACCTTCACCTCATCCCCGTGCTTTCTGACCTCGTGCTAGAAGAGGTCTTATTTTAGTGCTTTAAACTCAGAAAAACCCACCGCAAATACTAAAAGATTTATTGTAGACATTTTTGTTACACAATTATGTTACACATTATGATACAAACACATTTGAAACAGTAATACATATGGAGACTGTTAAATCATTTAATATTTCTTTTGCAAAAAGATAATTTCTTTAGGCTTTCATACCTGTAATGAACAAATTCTGTTCTCATATGGATGAAATCTTCCACCCTGTAGATCTCAGAGTCCACTTGCTGATAGAATCTGTATACCTGTGTATCAGCCTTGCATGTAGTAGTTCATATATAGAATATGTGAGCCTCACATCCTAAAACTATTTTATTAAGCCAGGGCATGCCCTATGCCCTACCGAGAATAGATTCCTTCTGCATTTGCAGCCCTCAGGTGCTAAATTAAAAAGGTAGATTTTATCCTGTCACCTCCACTGCCTTACTTTCCTGACTCAAACATCTATAGGACCCATAAAACAAGAATTATATTGCTTGGACAAGTTTCTTTGACTCTGACTCACAGGTTTCAAATTTTCTTTGAGCAGAGTAAGAGCAGATTTCTAACAGAATAAGTTCTTCATTGTACCTTCCGCACAGACCACATTGGGAAGCCTGGGATAGGGCAGCTTCTGTGGACCTGGACACCATGCAGTGGCACTGCGAACCTTTCCTCTGTCTGCTCCCTCCATCAAGGGGGCTTTGCTACGGACGCCACCCAGTCTCACTGCTTCTGAGCACTGGAATCCCTGTCTCTGGGCTTGAACAGTAATTGCTCCAACTTTAAGGCACTCACAGGTGTTTCTTTTAAACACTTTTCTTCTTGGGAAAAACTTGACAGAGAAGAACAGAATTCTAAATCGTTTGCTGGGACAAACAATCCCAGCAGAGCCTGCCCAGGGGCTGCTCCCACTCAGCACGGATTCAGCCAAATCTCCCGCAGACCATGCAAATGGTGCGGAACCAGCTATCTGCTCGGCACACACAAGTAAAGCTGGTACAATTCTGCCAAGTGTCGGGGACTTGTGGTTGTTGCGTATTACTAGTATTAAGAGCTTCTTGGGTTACAGTCAAATCTTTTCCTGACCTACGCTGGGATCTCTCCATCCTGACGTTGCTTTGATACTGGTTGCAGTAATGCTCCTCTGCTCCACGAAAAACGAATTCTGCTCCGTTTGCAGCTTCCCAGGCCGTTGTGGTTCCTTGCATGGCATTACCTCTTCCTGTAGCTGACTCACTTTGTTAAGAGTGCAGATCCTCCACACCAAGGCCAGGCAGGAGCAAAGAACCACTCGCTGAGTGCTGAAAGCCTAGTCCATCTTCAGGGTAACTGCTGGAGTTTCCTGTTACCCTAGCCCACTGAATGGGTAAAATCTCTAGCCTGCCAGACTCACTGTCTACTTCCCAGGGAGTGAGGCCTAATGTGCCCCCTTGAGTACACTCAGAGGAGAGAAGGACACAATATGCAGAGCCTGGCCCAGTGTTGAGACCCCCTTACGGAGCCTTTACAGAGAGTGAAGAAATGTAAATCGACACAGCACGTATCCACTTACAGCTTCACTCCAGAATCAGGAAACAAACTTCTGTCCTAAAAGGATTTCATCTGGAACCGAACACTCTGATGTTACAGAATTAGGAAGAGGCAATGGTCTGGTAGCCATGATATTCTGAGGCACAAAGAAAACAACCGCCTTCTCCAAAGGGAAGAGTCATCACGGTTCACACGCTTTGGATACGCCTTCAGATCCTGATTTTCTAGGGGCATCTTCGTTCTGTTCACTGCTCCTCATTCAATATCCCCATGTGTTTGTTTGTGAGGAAGTCCAGGAAAGGAATGTTGCAAATGGCCTGGTGGATATTACTCACTGTAATTTCTTTGGGAACCCTGGTCCAAAAAACAAAGTATGTTATCAGGTGTAATTCTCTCAAGTATATTTCAATTAATTTTCCACAGGGACCATCCCCTGCAGAGGCATTATGAAAGGGGACAGTGATGAATGATGAGGCATGGCTCAGGGCCACTGTCCAGGTACACTCTCTCTCTCCCTTCCCATGGCTGCCTTTCAGCTCTGGTGAAAGGTCTGGCCTTCCCCCCAGTCACAGTCCTGGTCAGGGCTCAGATCTGACTTCCTAGTCACACGCACAAGAAGGATTTCAAGAAGCTAGTTGAATGATTAGGAAAAAAGATTCTGAGGACTGGAGAAAGGAAGTAAAATGGATAAGAGAACAGAATGTCACGTTTATAATTTAGTCTCAGCAGACTGAGAGATGAGTCAAAGCACCACAGAACTCTGGGACCGTATTTCCCATCTCATGGAGTCATGCCAGGCCAAGTGTGATGCTATATGTTCTCATCAAAACACCCAGTCACTCCAGAGTCAGGGCCATGGAGGCGAGCAAGGTCCCCAGGAGGCACTCGGCTCACTCCAGGGGGTTTCAAGCAGGACCACGGGCAGCAGGACTGGAACTCTGCCCCGCTTCCTGTTTTCTAAAGACTTCTATTATATCCCTGTGAAGTCTGGCCTGACATTATCCTGAGTTAGGCCTCTTCATGTCCTCAGGCACTTTGTTACAATTTTATAAATTTTTGACAGCCATTAGCATAATGGAATAAAATATTCGTTTCCTTTGAAAGAAAAGCAGGATGCGGCCTATATGTAATTCTTTCAGAGCCTAGCATAAGAGTGAAGTTCAGTGTTCCAATCAAAGGTAATTTGGGTTAGCAAAGAGTAGTGGTGAGCCTGTGGGCTTTGGAGCCAATGAAACCTGAGTCTGAATCTAGGCTCTACCGTATATTTGCTAGGAAAACCAGGTAAGATACCCTTCAAAGCCCAGTTTCTCAATTTCTAAAAAGGGAATAGTTCTGCAATGAAACATAAATTATGTAATATATGTAATGCTTGGCTCTAACGTCTGACACACAATGGACACTAATGTTAACTTTAATTGCAAAGAGCTGATATTTGTTCAACCCTGTAACAAAACAGAGTCCTAGGTATGTAACAGTGGGGAGAATAATGATGGGGAGGATAGAGACCTCTGGGCAAAGCTGAGCTTTCACAACCACAAGTTTTCTCAAAATAACAGAACAGACCCTTGAGTCTGTCTGGTTCTAAGCATTCTTAGTCCCAAGCACTGAATCTCCTACTGGATTGATTTAAGTATAAAACATCTTCACGGGCAATTAAACTGTTAGGAAACAGGTGTAAGCCTCATACCCCTGACTACAGAGATAGCAGTACCTGTTGTGAGATGCTGTCTGGTATCCAACCGCCAAAGCCTGTCTCAGGATATCATTCACCAGCTGTTCCGTAGCCTACAATGGAAGATGCTGTTACTTTCAGAAATGGCCATCTGCTTGCTAGCAAGAAGGGAGGCATCTGACCCCTCCCTTACCCCAAACTTTTGAAGCAATTGCAAATAAGGATTAAAAATTCCTTAAGGAAAAATTAAAGGTCCGAATAACAGACCATGAATGACAGAGGCCATGAATCTGAGAAATTATGAATCAGGGTAATTTTCATTCATCAGATGTTGTTTCTAAGGACAAGAGAGGTAAGAGTTGCTACCAAGATAACCCTATTCCTGAAAGGAATCCTCTAGAAAAGGAAGCTGTGGCTGTTTCACCCCCTTGCCCAGGGATGGGACAGTTGTGGCTATTTCTGTCGTTGTGACACGTACAGAAAACCCAAGGCTCTGTCTCTGCCACCACCGGGGCATGCCACCAGCGGGTACCCACCTTTAGGATCATGTCCTCTACCACTGATGCGTACAAGTTCCCGTGTAGCGCCACCGGCTGCAGGGTGATCCCAATCTGGAAAAGCAGAAGAAAGCCACTTGTTCTTATTTCTGCATTTAAAAAGCCTCTCTCTGAACAAGTATACTACTTCTCTGACACCCAAAGAGAGGCCTGCGTGGAAGAGAGACTCTACAGACATCCTGGACAAAACTTGTAGGGAAGTAACACAGAATGTAACATTCGGAAAAACATGTTATTTCATTTTTCCATGTTTCTGACTGATGGTTTAAAATGCCATTATAATCCTGTTTTTACTCTCAAATCTCCTTCATGGCACAATATGGACAGGATTCGCCATGAATTCTGACAGCAGATCAATACTTTGGAAGCTCTGGAATCAGACTCAAAGGCCATGTTTGCAAGAGGTGAAGAAGATGTATTTGGGAATTGCATCTTGTCCCATTTTTCATTTCATCCTTAAGTGAAAATAAACGCTGTCTTTCAACTTTGGGTCCTGTGCAGCTGGCAGGTGGCAGATGCTAAAGAGCTATTAAGTTAATCAGGGGTGGGTAAATAACTCTTTCCTGTGCAATCAGGACATAGTGTGCACCATGTCTACACCACACACAGGGCACTTAGGAGCTATAAAAATGTCAGGGAAGGATTACTCACTGAAGTGTAACTTATAAATGTTAATGACATGGCTCATGAAGGAAAGGCGCTGCTCCTGAGGCAGGTGAGAAAAAAGGAGATGAAAAGTAACACTGTCTAAATCTAGCTGGCTTTGCTTCAAGTTCATGTTCACCAAGCCACCTTTTCACGTGTAATTGGTTTTCTTGCCCAGTGGCTCTGATGGGGAAGGTGGGAGCCCACAGAGCTTGCCTGGGTTTACCAGGCAGGAGTAAATCATACATTATGTCACCAGAAAGTCTGGGTCTGAGTTTATAGGGCTGAACATCAGAACACCTTGCGCCTGGTTTGTGAATAGGCCACAGCCCCCTACCTTCTGTGTGACATCACCAATAAATTCAGACCCTGGGGTTGGTGGCAGGTAGAATTTCATTTCTTCTTTCTCTTCCTGCTCTTTTTTGATGTTTATCTTTAATGGCTCTGAGACGTTGAGGATGTCCACTTCCTCCTCATTCTCTGGTTCTCTTTTCTGGAACTGCTGCAGGTCCTCCAGTTTCCGGCAGAGGTTGTCAGCAGAGGAGAATGATGACGGACACTCTAAACAAGAGGTAACCAGTCTTATGACAGCTGTGGTGACAACAGAAAAGGACTTTCAGCCTCCATGAGAGCACAGTCTGAGGAAGGAGGATAAGTGCCAAGGGAGCTGACCTTCTTTCCAGTAATATAATCCTATGGATCTATAATGATGAGAACTAGTGATTCATAAGGCAGGAAAGCACCAAGACAGGAGTCTGGTGTAGTACGTGATTTACACGATGTCACTGCCATCTATGACAAAACAGTATATAATTCTGACTTCTGCCACAAAAACCAGGCCCTCCCCTTACCCTCTGAGTATTAATGACTAAACTGATTTTTCAACTTTTAAATCTGGAAAATTTAGAAATGCAGGGTAAAGAAAATAAAAATCACCCATGTTCTCACTGCCCAGAGAGCAGGATGTTAATGTTTAATGTATACTGTGCAACCAGTCTTTAATAAGGTGATTTATACAAAGCCTGACAAAGAGGGCTAGGACTTTACAGCCAGTTGCAGTGTTCGTCTTTCACTTTATGGACGAATACATAAGGTCGAGACCAGGCACAAGGGGACCCAGCAAGATGGTGGCAGAGCATCCAGCCCCTGGCCCCTCTTCTGTTTTACTTACCGGGCTCTAACAAACAAATCGAGGAACAGAGTGAATGCCTTTTGCTTTGGCACCATAATAAAGGCAAAAAACCTTAATTCAAATCATCGTAAGTCAGGAACCATCTGTAATCAGTCATATTAACAGCAAGCCTAGCATATGTCAAGTGCTGTGCTTTACATACAGTACTAGTGAAGCACAGAGGTGATCAATATGGTCTACATATCTACGTCAGACAAACTCTCATAGTCCTGACGTTAAGTGCTGCAGGAGACCACAGAAAGGAGAATCACCCTGTATTAGGCTCTCAGGAGGCTTCATGGAGAAAATGGGACCCTAAGTCTTAAAGGACCCCACCTCTGTGCTCCAGGTTCCCTCAGACAGGGAGATAGGGCTTCTGTTTTTCTACATAAATGGGGTTGGGAAGAGAAAACACCCTTCTTATTTTTTAAGGTGAAACTCAAAGTGCTTCTTCTCCCCAAACACCTTTTATGCCCTGCCCCCTAGGCCCCTGCGGCCATACAGCAGTTGTCTGTTTCTTTATCGTAAAATGCTCACTTTATTTTAGCTGCAGCATCATTAGTCGTTCACATGTACCCCAACACTGGGCAGTATTCCTAGCTAGGTTTGGAGACAAAAGTAACAGATGAGACACAGGCCCCATCTTCATGGGAATAGGACAGACCTGACTATGGGGTCATAAGGGCACAAAGGAAGGGGACGCTGCCTCCATCTGGAGGAAAGGGGGTGGATTAGGAGAATGATGCTGAGGAGGGGACTCCCGAACTATCAGGGTATGCCTGCTGGATGGCATGGGCCAGAACGTTCCTGGCTGGGGTACAACAGTTGAAGTACTCAGGTACAAACAGTTCTATAGATACAGTGCAGTCCTGGGGGGACATGGCAAGAGGTAAGCAAAGGCTCTTGCACTCCATGGCAACTCTTCTAAGCCCTCAGGTCCCGGTACCTCAGCTGAAGGTGCACTGATTCTACCAATGCAGGAAAATAAAGTAGGCTTTTCAAAGGCTAGATATAGGTCTTTGAAACATGAGATTTTTAACTGAAGAACACATTCTGTCAAATAGTTTAACAAAATAGGTTGCAAGTTTTATCACTATTCCATAAGACAAGGTTTATGGAGGCATCCAGAATGCACAGGCTGGGGCTGAAGAGACGCTGTGCTCAGCAACAAGTGTCCCCAGGCCACCAGGGTGCTCCTGGCAGTTCAGCCAATCGCTCACCTGGCTCACTGTCGATCTGGGTCAGCACATCCTCAATGGAGTCCCCGTCATTCCTCAGGCTCTCAGGATCTGGTGGGGTATAGCCATGGCAGCGACACCAGTGAGCAATGTGCTTGGTTTTAAGAGGGGTCAGGTGGTGAAATCTTGGATTCTTCTCCAGTATTTCTTGTAAGACTTTTCGCATTGTCATCGCTCTTTGCCACTTAAAAAACATTTTTTTTAACCATAATCAAATCCTTTGACTTAGCTGCTTATCGGAAAGTCACACAATTGTAAACCACCATGCTAAATTAAATTGTGAGAATCATTTTTTCTAAGGAAAAAAATCTGATTGTGTTACTTCTCAGTTTAAAAAAAAACAAAAATCTTCTACTGGCTCTCTAATGCTTACAATAAAACAGAAAACAGGTTTGGCCTTTAAGGCTCTTCATCTGGTCTCAACCTAGGACCTCCCACTCCCCCTTCTTCCCCAACTTCCCCTAAACCAACTGCACTGACTTTTCACTCCTTCCTAAACATGTCTTTACACACGCTTTCTCTTCATATAACCCCACTGTACTTGCATAGCTGCTGCACTGTAAGTAGTCAATAAGTACTTGAATTCATTTTAGTATTTTGAAATTCATAAAAACTGTTTAGAAAATGTGAGGAATGATTCTACCAATGCAGGAAAATAAAGTAGGCTTTTCAAAGGCTAGATATAGGTCTTTGAAACATGAGATTTTTAACTGAAGAACACATTCTGTCAAATAGTTTAACAAAATAGGTTGCAAGTTTTATCACTATTCCATAACACAAGGTTTATGGAGGCATCCAGAATGCACAGGTGTTGCAGTTCTCTTCTCCCCACACGCTCAGTGGTGGCTTGTGTCTCAAACAGGCACATGTGGGATTACCTCAGCAGCTCTCCTCTTCCCAATGTTCCAGCCGTAATACTGCTCCACAGACTTTGCAGAAAAGCAGCTGGCATCTTCACCTAGAAAGCACATACCCAGCCACTCTCAACAAAGCTGTTATGAGTCAAATGAAATCTTATTTGCCAGAGGCATGTCCAATAGTTTCTCCAGACCTCTTCACTGCATACACATTCCTCACTGAGCAAGCCCAGGAAGAGCTCAACATACAAGGGCTTTTTTTTTTTTTTTTTTTTTTCCCCCCAGGCAGAGTCTCACTCTGTTGCCCGGGCTAGAGTGTCATGGCGTCAGCCCAGCTCACAGCAACCTCAAACTCCTGGGCTCAAGTGATCCTACTGCCTCAGCCTCCCGAGTAGCTGGGACTATAGGCACGTGCCACCATGCCCGGCTAAATTTTTTCTATATATACTTTTAGCTGTCCAGCTAATTTCTTTCTATTTTTTTTAGTAGAGATGGGGTCTCGCTCTTGCTCGGGCTGGTCTCAAACTCCTGAGCTGAAATGATCCGCCCGCCTTGGCCTCCCAGAGTGCTAGGATTATAGGCGTGAGCCACCGCGCCCGGCCAAGGGCTTCTTTTTGAGAGAGACAGTGTCCCACTTGCGTGTACTCACACCACCACCCCTCCTTGGGAACTCAACTCTTTCATAGAGAAAGGTAATCTATTGCCATAAAGCTATTAAAATAAGCTGGCCTTGCCATTAACTCACTAAGTGGCTTGGGACAACCCATAGCACCTCTCTGGGCTTTAGTTTTCTTATCTATAAAATGAGAAAGTTGAGAAAGATGGTTTCTGAACTGTCTTTCAGCTCTTATAGTCCGTGTTTGTATCTAAATTTTTAAAAAGAGATTTTTTTGAATCCTATTCTATTGGGCTGGGAAGTTGTCACTGAAAATTTACTTTGAGCTACCTCAAAATGATCCCCCGAACTTCAAATGAGAAAAAAAGGGGTCATGTCTTTGCTATTACAGTTGGAAAAAATAAGCAGGGCAGTCTGCACCTGGCCTATCATTTTCATATCCCTATGAATGCAAATGGTATGACAACCTGCTTCAGGCCTTCCCTCTACATGTTCACACTGATCCTGCCCAAGAGCACCTGCCTAAAGTACCCACGGGTTTCCTGGCCCTCAGGAAGGGTTACTGATTCTGTAAGCACGACTAGGGCTAAGAAGCAAAATATTCAATCTTGCTAACAACGGGCAGTAACACAGCAGACTTCGCTTTGGGCGTTTTGAAAATCGTGCATTTCTACCAAGTGAGTGATACTGCGTTTTAGAGGAAAGGCTAATGGTCTTGGAGTCAAACAGAACGGGGTTTGTATCCTGCCTCACCACCCACAGCTATGTGATCTTGAGCAAGTTACTTAACCTTGCTTATCCTCAGTTTCCTCATCTGTAAAATGGAGATGACACCAACTATTACACAAGAGACTGTGAGTAAATAAGACAGTAATGTGACGAGCCTGCACAAGTCTGGCACACTGTAAGCAAATGCTAATTTCTTTCCTTACTAAAAAACATTAAAAACTAATCATGCAGAGTTGTTTTCTTTTTCTTTTCTTTTCTTTTTTTAAGAGATGGGGTCTCACTCTGTCACCCAGGCTTGAGTGCAGTGGTGTGATCATAGCTCACTGCAACCTTGAACTCCAGGACTCAATCCTCAAGGTAGCTGGCACTATAGGCACGTGCTAATGCACCTGGCTACCAGAATTTTCATTATGTACACAATAATTTATGATTTATATACAAAAACAACTGTAAGAAATTCCTTTTACAGATCAAGCACAGTGAAAATAGTAAAGTAATAACTGGACGTGAATTCTAAAACCCCTATAAATGAGCTATATCTCTAGCTAAAACCTCGTAAGATAATAACTGCTACATCTACATTAATTTACAATCCCAAGAGATTTAAGTTGAGTCAATACCCCAAGTAGTTTATAGCTTTAAAAAAATGTTGTACGCATATATTCAGTATAATTGTCTTACTTTTTGCAGTGATTAATGGAATCTTCTTTACTACTGCTGTTAAGAGTTGCTGGATAGTCTCTAAATGATCTATCCTGAGAAGGATAAAAAAAATTAAGGCAATACATTAAATACATGTAGCAGTTTCCAGACACATATATACATGTATTTTATGTACATATTCCCCCTTTCTGAGGAAATTATAATTTAAAACCATTATATTGGCATGTTTTTCCTTCCACAGACAGCCTTCTTTATAAAGAAAGTTTGTCTTTAAAAAGAGAATGTCAAGACTAAATCTGATTATGACCCCAGGAATGGCAAATTATGCAATTATCACAGACATTTTATCTATTATTTTTTAAGTTAAATAGCAACATAATCTTTTTGGCAATGTGACTGCTACTAGAGCAGAAAAATTCTATCACATAAATGCCCATCTTGGAGCTATTCCAGTTCATGCCTCCATCTATTATGTTTAAACATTTTTATTGTCCCCAGCAGGTGGAGATACTTCAAAGGACGTGATCATAGGTGGGTTCCCAATTTGGAAATTAGAAAACTTCAGGAAGCATTTTTAGAAGAAGCTACGAGTGTGTATGGCCCGTGGAGAGGTGGCTGTGGAAAATCAGGCAGGTTGTGTGGACAGCATCACAAAATGTATACACACCTGAGTGATTATATCACAAGACGTTTCATCCCCAAGGATTCCACAGAGAAAGTATGTGTTGGCAAGCCCAACTGAAGGGAGGTCTGTAATCCCATCTGAGGCTTCTAAGACCACAAATCAAGTCACATCACATCATGGTACATGATGTGTACCGCTGTGCATCAAGTGGTAATACCTGTGTTCACCACACATGGGCAGTTTCCCCCATCAAGGACTTAACTCTGAACAAACACAACTCTACACATATTCAGCTGTGACAGCTGATTTTTAAAAAGCATCATACTAACACGCAAAGCAGAACTCCTTTAGAAAAGACTGTAATAATTACTTAATGACATAGTTTCCCAGCTCAGAACTTTCTTCTGTTTTCACTGCTGTCTGACCCTCCTGGGACAGGCAGCTTGGCCCCGGTGTTTCTGGTTCAGTCTTCACTGCAAGGGAAGAGCAACAAAGGGAGAGCTGTCAGCATTCAGTGGTGGAAGGACACGTGCAGGCAGAAACAAAGCTCTTCCATTGAAGCTCAGTGAGGAAACTGCCACTCCAGCTGTTGCAGGGACACAGCCAGGAGACTGAGATGGCTCCTATCATCACAGGGTCAGCAGACAAGGGAAGAACTGTTAGCCTGGGTCTCAGGGGGAGCAACTCCAGGCTCATGACAAGATGGGGGCACTAAAATGGCTTTTTAGATATTTTTTAAAGGGCCACCCACACTGCTATGTGAGATCCCTCAGCCCCACCAACACACGTGATTGAACAATGCCACATTAAAATACAATGCTGGTTTGTTCTAAGTTCTAATACTACGACTTTTTTGATAACCATCTCTCCAGCTAGTTTATTAACTTTCAGCCTCATCTTAGTGTTCTGAGACAGAAGGCTGAAAGCAAAAATCAGATCCACTGTGCTTGGACACCTCCAAGCTAACCACACCAGGCTTTAAGTATTACTGAATCTACTGATGGAAGAGAGCAATGTCCCAGGTGCATGAGCCTTCCTGACCTTCAACAGTCTTCTTCGCTCAGAAAACCATGACCACACACTCGATGCTTCAGAACCAGCTTCCCCGACTGCTCTCTTCCCTGAAAATCCAACTTGCACATCAGTGCCAAATAATTTTCCTAAAATACCTGATTGGTATAATTCCCCTACTCAGTATGCTTCAGGGGTTCCCTAGACAACAGGGGTCTACAAATGAGATATACTAGTAGTACATCTTTTCCTTACTGATGTATACTTTGCATTCAGTTAAATACACAAATACCAAGTTCAATAAACTTTATCAATGCATACACCCATGTACTCACCAGTCAAACCAAGATGCAGCCTCCCTGCCTCAAGCAGACGCCCTTATGCTTTTGGCACTTCCTCCATGACAAAGGTATTCACCTTTCCCCATTTTGAATTTCATATAACTGGAGTCATACTGTGCACACTCTTTTGCATCAGCATAGTTTTAGCTATTATGAATAACAATGTGATGAACATTCTCATGTGTCTTTTGGTGGACATATGCACTCATTTCCTAGAAGTGGATTTGCTAGAACACAGGGCAGATGTTGTTTAACTATTAGAAACTGCCAAGCTGGTTTCCAAAGTAATTATATCAATTTATAGTCCCACCAGCAGTCTATGCAATTTCCGGTTGCTTCACACTGTTCTCAACACTTGGTATTCTCAGTCCTTTTGATTTGGTGATTCCAGTGGATCACTATGGTTTCAATTTGCACTTCCTTGATGACTAATGAGGTTGAATAATTTTTCAAAGCCTTATGAACCTTTGGGATTTCCTCTTTCGTGAAGTGCCTATTCACATTTTTTTGTCCATTAACAAAAAATTAGGGTCAGTCTTTTAATATTGATTTTTAGGAGATCTGTATATATTCTGGATATGACTCCTTTGTTACATATATGGAGAGA
>RJWJ010015296.1:0-36439 GCA_004363605.1 Indri indri | reverse complement strand
TATCATACAAATGGCAACCATATAAACACTGAAGTGTCTGTTCTAATATCAGACATTAGAATGTAAAATAAAAAGAATGTTTCTAGAGAAGAAGAGCATTTTATAATGATAAAGTGGTTAATCTTTAAAAAATTATTATGATTATACACTTATATGTACATATAACTAAGTAGCCTCAAAATACATGAAGCAAAAACTAATATAATTGAAGGGAGAAATAGATATAGAATTGGAAACTTGAATACACCACTTTCAATAATATTAGAACACTTAGATGTTCAACAGGGAAGTAGAACTCTCTTTTTTTTTTTTTTTTTTTTTTTTTGAGACAGAGTCTCACTCTTTTGCCCGGGCTAGAGTGAGTGCCGTGGCGTCAGCCTAGCTCACAGCAACCTCACACTCCTGGGCTCAAGCAATCCTTCTGCCTCAGCCTCCCGAGTAGCTGGGACTACAGGCATGCACCACCATGCCCGGCTAATTTTTTCTATATATTTTTAATTGTCTGATTAATTTCTTTCAATTTTTAGTAAAGACGGGGTCTTGCTCTTGTTCAGGCTAGTTTCGAACTCCCGAGCTCAAACAATCTGCCCGCCTTGGCCTCCCAGAGTGCTAGGATTACAGGCGTGAGCCACCACGCCCGGCCTGGAAGTAGAACTCTTGAAAATATTCTAAATCAACTAGACTAAACAGACATCTACAGAATGCTTCACCTAACGCCAGCAAAATACACATTTCTCTCAAGCACACTAAAAAACATTCTCTATGAGAAACCACATGCATACAACACACAGTTTAAAATGAAGAAAAACAATGTCATTGCAATAATATCAAAAAGTATACATTTTTTAAGGAATTTATTTTAAAAAACAAGTAAAACCTTGTATACTAAAAAGCACAACACTTTGTTAAATAAAATTAGGGCAGACCTAAGTAAATGGAGAGGTATCTTGTGTTCATGGATCAGAGACCTAATATTTAAGGTGGAATTACTCCCCAAATTGATCTATAGAGTTACCACAATCCCCATTAGAGTCTCAAGTGTTCCTTTTGCTGAAATTGATGGATTTTTATTAATATTCATATGGAAATTCAAAATTGCCAAAAAATCTCTTCTCGGATTAGGCAAATCAATCTTTTTTATTTATTTTACCCTTTATTGATACGTAATATTTTACTTATTGTGGGATACATGCACAGAATGAGTAGTTATCAAGTCAGGGTATTTTTGGGTATTCATCACATTGAGTATTTATCATTTGTATGCGTTAAGAACATTTCAATTCCTCTCCTCTAGCTCCTTTTATATAGATCACACATTGTTGCTGACTATAGTCAACATATTCTGCTATAGAACATTAGAAAATGTATCTTCTATCTAACTGTGTGTTCGTACCCATCGATCAATCCCTTTTCATCCCCTGCAACGCTTACCTACACACCCTTCCCAGCCTTTGGCGTCTAACATTCTACTTTCTACTTCCATGAATCAACTTTTTCAGCTCCCACATGAGTGAAAACATGGGATATTTGTTTTTCTGTGACTGTCATATTTCCCTTAACATTATGGCTTCTAGTTCCATCCATGTTACTACACATCACATGAATTCATTCCTTTTTATGGCCTAAGAGTATTCCCTTGTGTGTATGCGCCACATTCTCTTTTTTTTTTTTTTTTTTTTGAGACAGAGTCTCACTCTCTTGCCTGGGGAGAGTGCCGTGGCATCAGCCCAGCTCACAGCAACCTCAAACTCCTGGGCTCGAGCAATCCTACTGTCTCAGCCTCCCGAGTAGCTGGGACTACAGGCACACGCCACCATGCCCGGCTGATTTTTTTTTTCTCTATATATTTTTTTAGCTGTCCAATTAATTTTCTTTCTATTTTTGGTAGAGATGGGGTCTCGCTCTTGCTCAGGCTGGTCTCGAACTCTCTTTATCCATTTGTCCGTTGATGGACACTTAGATTGATTCCATATCTTTGCTATTGCGAATAGTGCTGCAATAAACGTGCAAGTGCAGGTATCCCATGGTGTACAGACTTATCCTACTTTGAATAAACACCCAGCAGGATTGCTGGATCATGTGGTAGTTCTATTTTTATTGTTTTTTTGAAAAATATCTATCCTGTTTTCCATAGTGGCTGTACTATTTTTACATTCCTACCAATAGTGTTTACGATTTTCCTTTTCTTCACATGTTCATGAGTGTTTGTGTCTTTTATTTTTAATAATAGCCATTCTAACTGAAGTAAGGTGATATCTCATTGTGATTTTTATTTGCATTTCCCCAATGATGAGTCATATTGAGCATTTTTTCATTTATCTGATGGCCATTTTGTGTGCTACAAAAGAATACCTGAGACTTGGCAAATTCTAATAAATGCAAAATTATTCTCTCCCATTTCTTGAGAGAAAGTGCAAAATCTAGTTGCCAGATTCTGGCAAGAGACTTTTCGCTGCATCATCACATATATACAGAATATAAAGAAAAATTTACCAAAGTGTTTGCCTGGAGAATTTATAATAATTTTTTTATAAAACTAATAATTTTAAACAAAGATGACAAAGGTTAACATTATTTATTCTGACTGGCAGGTTTATATGTGTTTGTTAAATTAATCTAATTTATTTCTGCATTTACTAAAAAGTAGTTAGGCTTTCTCAGAAAGCTTAAACCTATTAAAGATGTATTTTTTCCCCTATAAATAAGAGAGTGAGTCATATTCTTCAAACTTACAAAAGGATGCAGTAGGGAGGAGTTCAGACTATTTGGTATCATGACAGGTTTATCTTGCAAAAAATGAAAAAAATAATTATTACAAAATTGTAACCAAGAAATACATTGGGGCAGAATCTTTTTAAAATATGAGAGGTCTTCTACACTTCAAGAAGACTTCGAACAAGGACAAACTTTTCAGGTAAAAAAAATCAAATACTTAAAAATAAACAATAGAATATATTGTAGCTAGCACAATATAAAAGAGAGATTTAAAACAAATAATTTACATAGTTCTCTCATAAAAATCTTTATTGCCTCCAATATTTGTATACCAACCGAGATAGTTATCCTTGTTGCTTACATATATGGCTTGCTAAATTCCACATGCTAGGTAATAAAACTGATAACATTTACTGACACTCACTTTGGTTCCAAAGTGATAAATTTTTCACAGAAGCCATATTTCCCATCCCTGAAAGACTTATCTCATTGTTCTCAGGATCCTCAAGGTCCTCTCCTAAGACCTAGTTTTACAAGGTTCCAAGAAACTCATTTCTCATCATATTCCCATCATAATCATTTTCTCATCATGTTTCCTTATGAAGTCTTCTGATAGATGGAAAGCAGTATCCTGGATACCTAGTGTTAATACGTTCCAAAGTGGGGCAATTTATTGACAAGCCTCCAATAAGGCTTAGGAAGTTTCAAGGCTATGGCTGCTGTTTGGTGCTATTGACCATCACCTGCTTTCCATCCTTGTATTAATAATAGATATTTTAGACTTATTATAGAAAGATGATTTCTTTTATTTAAATCTTTGGCAAGCATGCAAACAACAGCCAGTTTGCAAATGTTAGACTAGAGAAGAAAGATGCTGAAGAAGTGCAAGTGTACTGAGGACTTGCCAGGGTCTGCTTGTGCTCTGCAAACATCAGGAAACCCACTTACACCTTAGTCTCTTCTGCTGCAAAAGAAAGCTCTAGTTCATTTCACACAAACTTTTATCACATTCCCTCTCTGCTAGGCATGATTCTAAATGCTTAGTAGATAGGAACCCATTTAATCCCCATTGCAATTTGATAATATATGTATACTAATAGAAAGCATGTTTAACATTCAATGACATTGAAGTTAAGAGAAGGTCTAAGGTAACTTTCCCAAGATCGAACAGCTACTATGTGTTGGAACTAGATTGAAACACAGTAGTTTTGCTTCAGGGTGATTTCCTTAGCTCAACAATACTGCTGACTTCCCTCCATTTAGTTATATCCACATTCAACCCATCCAGCTATCTGAGGTCTCACATATTTTAATATATACCACCCATTGTTCAAGATCGCAGAGGCCCCACAAGAGGAACTTCACAAGGGAATAAATTTAAGACACCAAGCCCCCCAGGCCTTATTCTATAAGTTAATTTGTCTTTTACATACACTAGCACTACAAACCTGTGTGTGTGTGTGTCTGTGTGTGTGTGTGTGTTCAGGGAAGAGGAAGTTGTTTAGAGCTCTCACGGCCTAATTACCACATAACTGTCACATCTCTTAATACTGTTGCAATGGCAATTATATTTCAACATGAATTTTGGAGGGGAAAAACATTCAAACCATGGTATTCTGGCTCCCCAAAACTCATGTACTTCTCACACAAAAAATGCTTTCATTTCATCTCATATACCCAAAGGTTTTAATTCATTCTAATGTCATCTTTAAAGTCTAAGGTCCCGTGTCTCATCTAAATACTATCAAAATCAAACATGCGTGAGACTCAGGGTATTATTCATTCTGAGTTAATTACTCTCCAGTTGTGAACCTATTAAGTCAAACAAGTTCTGTGTTTCCAAAATACAATGGTGGTCCAGGCATAGGATAGACACTCCCATTCCAAAAACAGAAAAACAAGTCCCAAATAAGACTAAATCTCAACAAGGAAAACAACGTTAAATCATGAGGCTCGAGAATAATCTTCTTTGGCTCCAAGTCCCACCTACCACACATACTGGGGTGGGGTTTGGTCCTCCATGGCTTTTGCAAGGCTCAATCCATGCAGCAGCTCTCATAGGTTGGAGTCTCTTGTCTATAGCCCTCTTCTGCTGGGCTTCCACTCTGGTGGCTCTACAGTTGTGTGGTCTTGGGGCAACACACCTCTTAAAGTTCCACTTGGAATTGCCTTAGTCCTAATGAGTAATCGCCATGGTGGCCCTGCCCTTGTGTCAATTCTCTGTTTGAGCCCTGAGGCACTCTGAGGTACACTTTGAAATATAGTTGGAGGAATTCATACCCCTGTAGCTCCTACACTCTGCAAGCCTGCAGAATTAGCACCCTGTGAACACTGGCAAGACTTAAGGCTTATACCTTCTAGAGTGGAGGCCAGAGCCACTTATGAGATCATTTGAGCCACTTCTGCAGCGGCTAAACCATGCTGTGCAAGAATGCAGGCATCAGAGTCTTGAGGCAGCTCTGGGCAGTGATTGTCAAGGTCCCCAGGGCTCCTAAGGCCTCTCTTTTGACATAATTCTGTCCCCCAGGCATTGGCATTCTTGGCCTGTGAATGGGGGGAAGCAGCAACAATCTCCAAAATTCCTTCATGCTCATCTTTCCTTGTCATGATGAATAGCAGCTGGCTTCCTTCTCTCCATGTTGATCTTCTTATCAAAGGGTTGCTTGGCCATACCCTTGGTTTTTCTGAACTTACCTTTTCTTTTTTAAAACACAGCCACACTAAGAATTATCCAGATATTTACATTTTGTTTCTCTTTCTGCATATATTCCATCTTTAAGTTATTTCTTTCTTCTTAAATTTTGCCATAAGCAGTTAAAAGAAGCCAGTAACAATCTCAACTCTTTTCTACTTAGATATTTCTTCCACCAAATATCCTAGTTCATGGTCCTTAAATTCTGCCTTTCACAAACACTGGGACATGAACACAATTCAGCCAAGTTATTTGCCACCCTATAACATGAATGGCCTTTGTTCCATTGTTCAACACCAGTTCCTCACTTTGTTCTCACATCTCATCAGAATCACTTCTGTTTTCCATGTTGCTAACAATATTCTGTTTACAGCCACTTAAGTAATCTCTAAGCTGATTTAGGTTTTGCCTGTGACTCTCTTATTCTGAACCCTCAAATAGTCTTTAATGCTTCATGCATGGAACTCTTGGCTGTTTCTAGATAGCTCCCCCAAACCCTTCCAGATTCTGCTCATTACTCAGTTCCAAAGCTGATTCACAGATTTATTTCTAGAGTAACAATCCAACTCCGGTTAAAAAAAATATATATACATATATATATATATATGTGTGTGTGTGTGTATATATAAATTTGTTTTTATTTGCTAGAAAAGAATGCCTCAGAATAAATAATTTATACTGAACAGAAATTTATTTTCTCCACAATTCTGGAGGCTGAGAGGTCTGAGATCAAGGCACTGGCATCTCACTAGGGCCTTCCTGTTGCAAGAAGAAGAAGAACAAAGAAATAAAGAGGGCAAAACTAGCCCTTTTATAATGGCAGTAATCCTACCCATGAGAGCAAAGCGCTCATGGCCCAATCACTCTTAAAGATTCCACCTCTTAATATTATTACAATGTCAATTAAAAGTCAACATAAGTTTCGAAGGGGACAAGATTACAGCTCTCCCTGATTCTTCTATCATCTTGATTCATCTGGGCCCTGGATAATATTCATCTCCTCAATTGGCATAATGACATGGGCTAAATGGTAATTGGACTACCTCCTTTCCTCTTTCCCTCATTACATAGGGAAACACACATTAGGGGTTCAGTTTAGATTTGAGGATTTACCATGCCTCACAGACATCTTTTCTTTTTCTGAGGAAAGGATATTTTGATATGAGGGAGAATCCAGTCTGAGCTGACTCCATCTCTATTCCCCAGTCTCAGATTGGCAAGCAGTTCACATTTCTGCCAGTCCTGTGGCTGCGGTCAATGTGTGTTTGAAAATGCCAACGTTGTTCCACAGGTGCTAGTTGTAAACGTGGCTCTTCATTTAGATTTTCACGTTTAGGTTTTGAGGAAACTGTAAGGCCTACAACACAGATCTTGAAGCTCAAAATTGTTGGATATTTCCCCAAATCAAATTTGTCTCTCCAGCCCCTAAGGTAATAGTAGATATCTGACAATAGTTCTTATCCAAGTGATTTCTCCATGGAAGTCTCAAAGGAAGAAATCAAACCTCACCAGCAACCTAAGCTGATAATTAACTGACCAGGAGACTAGGAAGTACAGATATTCTTTTTACTAGACTGAGTCTGACTTTGTTTGGCTTTGAAATGTAAAAATGGAGGAACTGAATGGTGACTAGGAAATGTGAGACTGTAGAGACCCAGAGGAGGATATGGCAATGATTACAGAATTTTAGTATGGAAAATAGGCTATGGATGAGAACATTTCACAAAATAACCACAGGGCAGAAAATCTCTCTGCTCTAGAAGCTGCAGAAAAAGGAGAGAACCAGCTTGCGGAAGGAAAATCAGATTGGGAAGTGGATTTGAGTTATAGTTTTGTTGTTTCCCCCCCACCACCACCACCTGTGGATAAAAGTTTCGTCACTTAAATTCTCTGAGTGCCTGTCTTGTAAAGAGAGGGAGAGTTGAAAAATATGTGATCTCATCTACTTATGACTTTCAATTCCTTCCAGATCTGTCAGAATTTTGTAAATTTACATGGTGGGTGATAGAGCATACAGGTAGAGACCACAGACCCTGGGGGTCAGATTAAGTAGACTCAAATTCTGGCTGTGCCACTTACTGTGATTACTGCGTGACATTGGGCAAGTCACTTCACCTTCCTTTGTCTGCAGTTTCCTGTCTAAGGTATCTACCTTCTATGTAGGGAGATTAAAGAGGAGTTAACATAATTAACACACATGGAATTATATCACAGAACAAGAAAATCACTATATAAATATTCACTCTAATGGGATAACATAACAGAAATATTCTAGATGAGCAAAGAGCGTATGTGAAGGTATTGTGCAAGTACATGGAGAACTTCAGTTTAAGCATGAATCGTTGCTATCACGTGCTTAGCAGAAAGTCAATAATTTTAAGAGCTGTGAATCACCATCATTGCCATTCCCCTCCTCCCCTTCCTCTTCACTGTATCTGGCAACAGTTCTGAGGTGGCATTAGAGTTGATCTTTTATTATTAATAACTTGAGGCAGTAAGGTGTGAGGTGGTGTCCCCAGATTCTTCAGCTCCTTCCATGGGAATTTCTCTCTCCACACGGTCCTCTGAGGGTGTGCGTGGCCAGGAGAGGAGGCTCCCTAGTGAATGATGTTAGGTGGCCTAGAACATCAATTTCTCCTTTTCCCCCTCCCACCAGCAGGTTGCTCCACATCTTGTCCTGCCGCCTCCCTTGTCCCTGAGTACCCTGCTGCAGCCTCACACGCTCTCTGTCCCTCCTCCCAGGGTCCTCCTCTCACACCATCGCCATTCCTGGAAGGGCCCTGCCTCTCCCTGGGCTGCTCAGGGCCATGGGAACTGGGCATGTGGTTGCTTCTGGGGAAAGGCAAAGCCTGCCTTGGACTTGGATGGTTTACCAGCCTGTTTGTGGGGAGGGAACCTCATGTGTGACCTCTCCTAAGGTATACCAGGAAGAGGCTCCTCCTCAAGATGAATTTTTTTTGTGTCAATGCCCTTCATAGGGCCTCAAACTTCTAGTCTTTCTCTCTGCTTGGAATTCAAATACCAGGCTTTCTTTATAGAGGAGGGATCTGCTCTGCATTTGAGGAATGTACAACTTTCCTGATAATCCATTCTCACATTACTGAAATAACTGGTGGCTTTGATAGAGCATGTGTTTCTGACTGTTCAGGGATGTGAGATTTAGAGAATGGAGCAGTCACAGATGGCTATTTATGACAGCTGTTTTGTTTCTTTTTTATTTTCCTTTCTTGCTTTCATAATTTTTTAATTCACACATAGTAATTGTACATATTTATGAGGTTCAGTGTGATATTTCAATACATGTATGCAATGTGTAATTAGCACAGTAATTTGCATATGCAGCCCTTCACACATTTATTATTTCATTTGTTGGGCATATTCAAAACCTGTTCACATAGCTACTTGAAAATATACAATAAATGGTAAATTCTAGTCTCCTTATAGTGTTCTAGAACACTGGAAGTTATTCCTCCTATCTAACTATACTTTTGTATCTCTTTGGCTTTCCCTCATTATTCCCACAATTTTTTTCCTCTAATACCCACTATTCTCATCTCTACCTCTATAATATCAACCTTTTTTATCTTCCACATATGAGTGAGAACACATGGTGTTTCCCTTTCTGTGTCTGGTACTTTCTTTAATGTTTCATGTTCTTCATTTCCAGGGACAAGTGCTGACACATGAAGAAGGAAGAGGTGGGTGTCCTGACTTGCATCCTCTCCTTCTAAGATTTCATCAAAACTCCAAGTTATCTGACCCCAGCTGTCTGTGACCTTTGGTAAGGATTGCTCATACCTGGGCTAAGATGGTAAAGAACACCTCCCCCTGCCCCAAACACACACACACACGTTCGGGGTACTGATGTATGTAAGAGACAAACTCCATTGGTGGGTTAGGGATTGGGTACTGGTGACTTACAATTATTCACTTTTTATACTTTTTTTTGTGGTACCTTTGGCCAAGGCTGCGATGAATCTATGGTACTTATTCGAATCAGTTAGGCTTCATAGAGCTGAATGAGTTCAATGAAGAGATAACTAAATAGAGTGAATTCAGAATGAAAGTTGAGAAAACAAAATATCCCTGAAGCAAAACCGCTTATGTTTGAATCTAGCTCAAGTATTTGGTGGCTGTTTGATCTTGGGTAAGTTACTTAGCCCTTATCTTACCTTTAGTTTCTTCCTCTGTTAACTATGGTTGCAAATAGCACCTATATTAGAAGGATGTCATGAGGATTATGTGGACTCTTATTTGCAAAGCACTTGAAATAGTGCCTAGCATATAGCACATATGATAAAAGTTTTGTTAAATAAACTAGAGCTTTCCTGTAAAGCAGAAGAGGATAAGTTATACATAGGTTTCCTCATGTCTTCTATGGTCTGCATCTGAGCACATACAGACCATGGAAAGTCCTTGGTGTATCTTGTACTTTTTCAGCTCCTTTGAATCCAGTCTAATGTTTGCAGACAGGTTGTTATTGACATGCCTGCATAGGATTTAAACAAGAGCGAGGTTATCTCTCTATAAAATACCCAAAATTTCTATTACTTGTTTGTAAATCAGGGAATAGCTACCAGAAAATGGCAAACATCACCAAACATCAGCCATAGCCTTGAAACTTCCTAAGCCTTACTGGAGGATTGTCAATAAATTGCCACACTTGAGGGCACATTAACAGTAGATGTCCAGAGCACTGATTTCTAACTAGGAGAAGAAATCCAGAGACACTATGATACAAAAGGCCTAAAATGAGTTTCTGGGGACCTTGTAAAACTTGGTCAGAGGACCTTGAGGATACTGAGGAAAATGCGATGATGAATTTTAATGGTGTGGAAATTATGGCTTCCCTAAAAAATGCATCTGTTTGGAACCAAAGCTGCTGACCATATAAGTCCTACATTTTATTACCTTGCATGTGGAATTTGGCCAGTCATATATGTAAGCAATAAAAGTAACTTCCCCATGGGTATACAGACACTGGGAATTGTAAAGATTTTTATGAAAGAACTGTGTCAATTTGTCCATGTACTGAATGTCTCTCTCTGTCATATCATGCTAGCTACAATGTGTTTTATTACGTATCTTAAAGTATTTGATTTTCTTTTGTCTCTGGAAAGACATTGCTTGTTCAAAGTTTTGTTAAAATAAAGAAAAACTCTCATATTTAAAAAAAATCTATAAAGTAATTTTTGTTTTAAAATTTAAAAAAATAATTGCTTATTCAATTTCTGTCAATAAACCCGTCATGGTACCAAACACACCTCCTCCATATTGAGTCCTTTGGTAACTGAAGAATATAACTGAATCTTTTATTTATAGGAAAAAAAGAAATAATGCTCTGGTTATAATATTTTAAAAAGCAGAACTATTTTTAGTAAGTGCAGAAATAGATTAATTTAAAAAACACATACGATTTTTAGACAGAATAAACAATGTTAAAATTTGTCCTTTTTGTTTAAAATTGTTAGATTTTATAAAGCAAAAAGAACTTGTAGATTATCTAGGCAAATCCCATGATAAATTTTAATGTATATTCTTACATTTCAGTCAGTTAGTTTCTAAACTACATGGGAGTTGGTGAATAAACAATATATTGCATTCATCTGTATCTTTTAAGAGCATACATAAATTTTATGAAGTACTTCTAACTTTCTGCAGCTGATATTTTTGTATTCAGCATTGTATTTTTGATACCAGTCTATATTGAAATTTACAAATCTAGCTCGTTTGACTTCCGTCTAGTATTTCATTACACTTTGTTTATCCATTTATCCCAATTAATATACCCATCTCTCTTTCTGTGAGTATTTAGGTTAGATTTTTCTTCTTAATTTTGTATTCTGATTGGCTTTTGTTCTTTGCATTACAAATGGATATTCTATGATGATTCCAGTAAGTATACAATATCACCATACCATCTTTGACATCACAGTAACAAATAGCTGATTTCAAACAAGCATTTTTAATGAAGCCTAATGTCATATCCAGCTACTCTGAGCTTCCTCGGGCCTCAGCACCCTACAGCTCCCATCTTCTTGGACTTTGAGAAGAACTGTGTTTTGTTAGCTCAAATCTTGTTTGACACGTTAGTTTAAATTTATGGAACTACTAACCTAGCTTTTTGCAGTAAGTCTTGAGAGGTTCCTGAACCTGAAAAAAAATGGAGGAGTCACCTAAAGCCACCAGCAAATTGTGCTTAATCATTTGATCTCAGCTGATTCCTCCTTAACCCCTACTCAAGCCTGACACAAAAGAGAAGGCTCCATAGTTACAGACAGTACAAGAAAATCTACTTTTCTCTGATACTTTCTGGGTTGCTAGGGGACATGGGAATTGTCACTTGTTTCCTGCTGGGCAAGGGTAAAGTGCACGTTGGCCTTTGAAGTTTTCCAAACTGTTTGCAGGAAAGGAGACTTATCTGTGACCATTCCTAGAATGTGACAGGAAAAGGATTCCCTCTTGGTGTCAGTGCCCTATAGACCTTTGAACCCTCATTCATCCCCTGCTTACGTGACGTGGCTTTTCTCTTAGACCCTGTTACAAAGCTCCTACCACTGCCTAGCCGGACAAGCCACCTCAGACCCAGCCAAAAGCTATGTGGTTATTCTAGGAGAAGAGCATCTCTAACATGGGCTGTTTCTCTTAAATCCTGGGGAAGATACAGAATGAGTTTCTGTCCAAAAGTTTCCAGCATCGATGAAGCTTAATCAGGAATTAAACCTGTTTGGGTTTTCTGGGTCTATATAATCCCCAAACTCTCAACAGAAATATTTGAGGGTGTGGGTGTCTTGGAGTACTTTCCTGCTCTAAGTAATTCAGAGAAAAGGGACTATAAGGAAGGTAATAAGTGTTTCACACTCTACCTCTCGGAAACCCTCTTTCTGGTATTTTATTACAGAGACTGTTTTGCTCCTTAAGCAAGAGATTCACTGCTGCTCAGCATGGCTCAGACCAACTCATGGTTGATGCTCCTCTCCTGCCTGATGTTCGGGTCTCTGAGCCAAGGTGAGATC
Organism: Indri indri; assembly: GCA_004363605.1. Lineage (NCBI taxonomy): Eukaryota > Metazoa > Chordata > Mammalia > Primates > Indriidae > Indri > Indri indri. The sequence continues at coordinate 24,016 of RJWJ010015296.1, read as the reverse complement.
TCTCCACCAACCCCTACAATCCTGAAGCCTTCACTCCAGGACAAGGTATGTAAATCCCTGGGGGAAAAACCAGAGGCAAAATAAGAGATTGTTTAGTGTCCTTCATTGATCCTTATTGCTGTACTAATCCCATTCAAATACATCTTTACCTCATTAGGGAGTTTGAGAAAGAATTTAAACTGATACTTTGTCAGTAACCACTGCAGGTGTAGTTAGTTCATTTGATCAAATCTACATGTGGTGGCAGGTTTGGGGATGATGGAATGTAAAGGTTCACTAATGGGATAGAGAACTGAGGAGAGCTGTGTGTACAGGGATACCTCGACAGGCTTGAGAAAGGCAGAAGCCTGAGTATTTAAAAGCAGAAGAAGCCTATAGCCCCACAAAAAAAAAAAAAAAAAGAGGAAAATGGGGACACATTTCTTTAGCCTATTCATTGCATGTTATCACCTTAAGCAATGGAAATGGAGAGAGAAGAGGTAGCATGCAAGAAAGCAGAAGTGAGCAGCCACTCCCTGAGCTAAGCCATCCTTCTTTCACCATAAAAGAAGATCACAGGCTCCTACCTCACTTTGCATCATTTTCCCTGCCCTGAGAGTCTCCTTTGTCTCTCCTTTCCCAGGCCAAGAGACCCAGACAGAGCTGCCTAAGGCCCGGATCAGCTGCCCAGAAGGCACCAATGCCTATCGCTCCTACTGCTACTACTTTAATGAAGACCATGAGACCTGGGTCGATGCAGATGTGAGGAGAGCAGTGTGGGGAAGAGAGGCTCATGAAGTTAGGGGCAGCTGCCACTTCCTAGTGTGCTCAGTGGCATCTAGGAGCTAGGACTGATCATCTTGCTAACCCATCACTGGCCCCAAAACTTTCCAATCTATGTTGTGCTGTCATCCTGCACATTCCCAGCACAGAGATGCTGGGAGTAAGCGACAGCATCATCAGGAGCATTTCTGGACTGTCCTTTTTCTGCCACAACCCTTGGGAGGATCCAGTTTATGCCTCGAACCATCCTCCTTCATTGAGTGCTCCATTTTCTTCCCCACCGGCTCTACTGTCGGAACATGCATTCGGGCAACCTGGTGTCTGTGCTCACCCAGGCCAAGGGTGCCTTTGTGGCCTCGCTGATTAGAGAGAGTGGCACTGATGACCTCAATGTCTGGATTGGCCTCCATGATCCTAAAAAGGTCAGTCTGCAGCTTCTTTATCTCTAAATTATCATATTTGAGAAGGAAAAGGGGAAAGCAATGTCTGGCCCCTCAAGCAACAGCTATTACCATTTTCTGATAAAAGCAATGTCTCTATAGATCCTACAATGTCAGAGACAGGTAGGTTTACTGGAGGTGGTTAGAGAGATAAGCTGAAGGCTAAACTTCCTGGGTGTTCCAGGAATTCATGAATAATCTCATTCTGTCATGTTCTAGCAAACCACCTTTATGTACTTCATCTTACCTGTTCTGATATTGTCTGTGTTGTGAGAGAACACTTTGCAGACTGCATAGAAATGGAGACTTAGTGGAACAGAATCTACTGCTGGTATTTGGGAACCTGGTGCTCTACTAAATACTATGTCAACTATTAATGTGTTGCCAATGTGATGCTGGATTGTGAGGGTTGTGAGTCTCAGGAAAGAAAAATCAGGAACCATTTTCTGTAATGGGCTTTTGTGAGTCTTTCTATCAAATTCAGAACACTTATTGTTTGGTGGAACACGGGGAGGGCGTTGTATATTCCAGAAAAGGAGAAGCCTAGACAAAATCAGATGAAATGGTATGATATTCAGGGAGATAACAAAGTTTATTCTTGCCATATGCTGTGGCCTGTTCCTGAGTGTGCACACAGGCCTATCACTTTTTGAGTGACCACTGTCCCTGTTCTGGCCCTTCCCCATCTAGAGCCACGGCTGGCACTGGAGCAGTGGATCCCTGGTGTCCTACAAATCCTGGGACATTGGATCCCCAAGTAGTGTCAGTCCTGGCTACTGTGCCAGCCTGATTTCGAGTTCAGGTGAGAGGAAGAAAACCCACCCACCCATTGCCATCCTCTCCTGCTTAGCTCTCAGGATGGATGTGCGGATGGGGATCGAAGAAAGGCAAGATCCTCATCCAGGAAATGGAGGAATGTTCCCTCTTGTTTCTTGTCCTGAGTCCTGGAGCCAGGAGGGGCCACGCTGCTTCTGGTCCTCATAGACTGACTTTTCTTATTTGCCTGCAGAATTCAAGAAATGGAAGGATATGCCTTGTGAGGCAAAGTTCTCCTTTATTTGCAAGTTCAAAAACTAGAGGCAGCTGAAAAACCAATGTCTAGAACTGTTCCTGCAATTAATCTGGATTCAAAACTTAAACTGGACCATCGCTCCAACTCAGTCCACACCCTCTCTTCCCTGCTGAGTTTATATTGCTGACCTTCAGTACCTTTCCCCTCCTACTCTTTTGATCCCCAAAACATAGAAAATAAACATGTTTTCCCCCATTTTCTTATCGTTTGTTTGCTATTTCCACAGCTAATTTCTGGGAGATTGGTTTGAGAGTGATTGTTAACACTCTACAGCTTGCTTTGGCCCAGCCACTTTTTAAAACTCCATCCGCATATCATACATGTTAGGCTTATGAACATGTGACTTTGCTTACAACAAGGTTAAGAAGATAAAGATTTTACCTACAACCCACATACATGCATGCCCCAGAGATATTGTGGGTTAGACTCCAGACGACCATAATAAAGTGATGCTGTAATAAAGCAAGTTACATGAAGTTTTTGGTTTTGCGATGCATATACAAGTATGTTTATACTATACTGTAGTCTCTTAAGTGTGAAGTAACATTATATTTGAAAAAATAATGTGCATGCCTTAATTAAGAACACTTTATTGCTAGAAGAAAATGCTGAAAAAATGATCATCTGAGCCTTAAAGTATCTCTTTGCTGGTGGAGCGTCTTGCCTCAATCACAATGGTGGTTGTTGATGGTTGGGGTGTCTGTGGCAATTTATTAAAATAAGACTACAATAAAGATTACTGCATCAGTCGACTCTTCCTTCATGAAAGATATCTCTGTAGCATGTAATGTTGATTGTTAGCATTTTACTCTTAGTAGAACTTCTTTCGAAATTAGAGTCAATGTACTCAAACCCTCCGAGTGCTTTATCAAATAAGTTCATGTAATTTTCCAAATCCTTTGTTGTTGTTTCAACAGTGTTCATAGCATCTTCTCCAGGCATAGATCCCATCTCAAAAAACCACTTTTTCTGCTCCTCTATAAGAAGCAATTCCTCATCTATTCACATTTTATCATGAGATTACAGCAATTCAGTCACATCTTCAGGCTCCATTTCTAATTTTAGTTCTCTTGTTATTTCCACCACATTGGCATTGCCATACTACACTGAATTCTTGAACCCCTCAAAGTCATCCATGAGGGTTGGAATTAACTGCTTACAACTTAATGTTGATATTTTGACCTCTTCCCATGAATCACAAATATTCTTAATGACATCTAGAATAGTGAATCTTTTCCAGAAGGTTTTCAGATCCATCAGAGGAATCACTATCTATGGCAGCTATAGCCTTACAAAATGTATTTCTTAGTTATTAAGACTTGAAAGTTGACTTACTTCTTAATGCATGGGCTACTGAATGGATGTTGTGTTAACAGACAAGAAAACAACATTAATCTACTTGTAGATCTCCATCAGAGCTCTTGGGTAACCAGATGTATTAACAATTAGATTTTTAAAAAATCTTTTTTCTGAGCAGTAAGTCTCAACAGTGGGCTTAGAATATTTAGCAAAACATACCATAAACAGAAATGCTGTCATTCAGGCTTTCATGTCACCATCTTCATCAATGATCTTAGCTAGATCTTCTGAGTAACTTGCTGCAGCTTCTACCTTAGCACTTGCTGCTCTGCCTTGTGCTTCTATGTTATGGAGATGGCTTCTTTCCTTAAACCTCATGAATCAACCTCTGCTAATTTCAAGGTTTTCTTCTACAACTTTCTCACCTCTCCCACCAGCCTTCAGAGAATTAAAGAGACTTAGAGCCTTGTTGTGGAATAGGCTTCAGCTAAAAGGAATGCTGTGGCTGGTTGGATCTTCTATCCAGACCACTAAAGCTTTCTCTGTATTAGCAATAAGGCTGTTTCGCTTTCTTACAATTCGTGTGTTCACTGAAGTAGTACTTTTAATTTCCTTCAAGAACTTTTCCTTTGCATTTAAAACTTGGATAACCATTTAGTGCAAGAGGCCTAGTTTTCAGTGTATCTCAACTTTTAGCATCCCTTTCCAACTAAGTTTAATCATCTCTAGCTTTTGATTTAACATGAGAGATACACAACTCTTCCTTTCACTTGAACATTTAGAGGCCATTGCAACATCATTAATTAGCTTAATTTCAACATTGTTTTGTCTCAGTGAATAGGGAGGCCCAAGGAGAGGGAGACAGGAGAAACAGCCAATCAGTGGAGCAGTCAGAACACCCACGACATTTATTGACTAAGTTCACCATCTAATATAGATGTGGTTCATGGCAGCCCAAAATAATTAAAATAGTAACATCAAAGATCACCATAACAGATATAACAATAATGAAAAAGTTTTAAATATTATGAAATTACCAAAATATGACTCAGAGATGCAAAATGAGCACACGCTATTAGAGAAATGATGCCGAAAGAATTGCTTTACATAGGGTTGCCACAAACCTACAATGTGTAAAAAATACAGTATCTGCAAAACACAATAAAATGAATCACAGCAAACTTAGGTATGCTTGTATTTACATGGACCTAGTTTGAGTTACAGAAATTATTATTGCTGGTCCCTGAATGGCTGGAGTATTTGATACTCTGGAGGGATGTACACATTTGCAGTCTGGGAAGTCCACAGCTGTTTTCAGTTATGCAAGATGAAGCCATGACTACAGTGATAATTTAAGGAGAATTATCAGTCTAGAGTGCTGAACGCATTGGTGGCAGAATGACTAGAGGCTTGGAGACCAGCAGCATTTGTTAAAGGGCACTCCTTGAAAAAATAAACCAATTAAATAGAATATACAGGCATACTTAATTACCTCTTTAAAATTATATCAACAAATATAGTTAAATTGTAAGTACTGAGTGTTAATATTTTCAAAAACTAGTTTTGCAGACATACAATTTAACCCATACAGGAAAAGTGTCAATAATAACATTAAACAGAATTTGATAGAACAATTTAATCAAAAGGCACAGATTATTAGTCCGAATTAAAACAACAATAACTATAATAACAAAAATAAATATTTAACAATGTAGTATGTATAGATCTGACTTAAATTCATAAAAAGATACTCGTATGTTTTCTTCTAAATATTTTATAGATTTAGCTCTTTAATCTAACTCTATGATTCATTTTGAATTAATTTCTATGTACAGTGTAAGAAATAGAACCAAATTGATTCTTTAGCATATTAGCCATCCAATCGTTCCAGCACCATTTGCTGAAGAATATTCTTCCCCATTGAATTTCTGTAATATGCATGTCAACAAACAACTATAAACGAAAGAAATTATTTCTGTAATGTGAATTCTATATTACTGATATTCATGTTAATAGTTATGCCAGTTTCACACAATCTTTATTACTTTGGCTTTGTAGAAAGTTTTAAAATCTGGAAGTATAAGTCCTCCGACATTGCTCTTCTTTATCAAAATTGTTGTGTCTTTCTGGGCCAATATTGCTTGGCTATTCTGAATTTCCATATGAATATTAAGATCATCTTGCCAATTTCTGAAAAAAGGACAGCTGAAGCTCTGATGGGCATTGCGGTAAATCTAGAGGTCAATTTGGGAAGTACTTCCACATTAATATTAGGTCTCTAGTTCATGAACATGAGATACTCTTTGTTAGGTCTTCTCAAATTTCATTTAACAATGTTTTGTACTTTCCCTGACAACTCTCCTTAAATAATCACTTTAGTCATGGCTGCAATTCGTATAAAGGAGCTTCAATGTGGCCTCCACAGACCGCAAGTATGTGAATCTCTCCAGAGTACCAACTACTGAAGCCATTCATGGACCAACAATAATAATTTCTGTAACTGACACTGGGCCCATGCAAATATGTGTGATGTGAGAGAATTCCGTATGTTCTTTACTTTGTCATAAGCAAGGCCACCAATGTTCAAAATGCTTGAGTCAAACATGCATGATATGTGAATAGAGTTTTAAAAAGTGGAAGAGCCCAAGCAAGCTCTAGAGTGCTACAATCACTCTTATGGTAAGCACGTAGGGTAGGCATCAGCTGTAGAAACAGCAGACACAGAGGGCGGCAAAGCCTGGGAAAACATGTTTATTTTTATTGTTTAGGGCTCCAAAGACTGGGGTGGGTAAAGGTACTAAAGATCAGTGACACAAACTCAACAGAAAAGAGAGTCTGGATTGAGTTGGAGAAACGGCCCAGTTTAATTTTTGAATCAATAACAGTTGTGGGACCAGTCCTAGACATCCATTTTCCAACTGCCTCTAGTTTTTGAACTTGCAGATAAAGGAGAACGTTGCTTCACAAGTCTCATTCTTCCATTTCTTGAATCCTACAAGCCAAGGAGAAGAGTCAGACAATGAGGACCTGAAATAATGTGTCCCCTCCTGTCTGGGAGTCAGGACAAAAAACAAGAGGAAACACTCCTTTGTTTCCTTTGTGAGGAGCTCACCTTTCCTCTCTCCCTGTCCCCAGGGCCATCCCAAGAGCTAAGTAGGAAAGAATGGTAAAAGACAGGTGGGTTCTCTTCCTCTCACCTGAACTCGAAGTCAGGCTGGCACAGTAGCCAGAACTGGCACAGCTTGGGGCTCTAATGTCTGAGGATTTGTAGTAGACCAGGGACCTACTGCTCCAATACCAGTGGAAGTTCTAGAGGACTAAGACCCAGAGCAGATGCAGAAGTGACTCAGAAAGAGATAAAAACACCTGGCTTGAGTGCACGCTCAAAACCAAGCCAAGACATACAGCAGGAATAAATCTTATTGCCCCCATGAATATCATACCATTTCCTGTGTTTCCTCTGTTTTACTCTAAGCTTCTCATTTCCTGAAATGCCAAACAATAAGTATTCTGAATTTGACACAGAGACCCATAAAAGCTCATTACAGAAAGTGGTTCTCTAATTTTTCTTTCCTGAGGCCCATAACCCTCACACTCAGCATACCATTGGCAGCCCATTAGTTGTTGATGTATTATTTGGTATAACACCAGGTTCCCAAATGCCAGCCATAGATTCTCCTCCACTAGTCTCTTTTTGTATAGAGTTGACAAAGGGCTCTCTTATAACACAAATGGTAACAAAAGAGGTAAGAGATGGTATATAAAGATGCTTTGCTACACATTGACAGAATGAGTTTATCCATGCATGCCCAGGTCACCCAGTAAATTCAGCCTTCAGCTTATTCCTAACCACCAATAGACAATCTCAATATCCTGTACATATAGTATTTTTAGAGAAGTTGTTGCTTTTATCAGAAAATGATATATGCTGGTGCCTGAGGGGCCAGACCTTTCCTGTCCCACTTCCGTCTCAAAGTCGATGGTTAGGGGGTAAAAGAGGCTGCAGATTGACCTTTTTGGGGTCATGGAGGCCAATGCAGACATTGTAGTCCTCAATGCTACTCTGCCTTATCAGCGAGGTTATGAAGGCCCCCTTGGCCTGGGTGAGCACTGACACTAGGTTGCTCAAAAGCATGTTCTGGCTGTAGAGCTGTTGGGGAAGAAAATAGAACACTCAATGGAGGAGGTAGTTTTGAGAGATATACTGGGTCTTCCCAGAGTATGTGGGAGGAAATGGATAGCACAGAAAAGTTTCCCATGATTCTGTCAGTGACTACCAGCAACTCTGTGCCGTTAATGTACCGAACGGTAGGACAAAGTAGAGGGAAAATATTTGGGCCAGTGCAATAGGGAGGTGATCAGTCTTATCTCACTGAAGACACTGAGCACACTGGAAAGTAGCAGCTGTCCCTAACCTCAGGATCTCGGCCTGCCCTCATGAATCCAGACTCTAGGCCCACCCAAGTATGCCTAGTTAATAGGTCCCAATGTTAGATTGGCATGTAGTGACTCAGGCTCCAGGCCAACCCCAGAGACCCATGTACCAAGTCATGCTGACTGAGGACTCCAGCAGCAAGCCCACCAATAGACCAAGCCAGATGGACTGCCCAAAACCAGGCTGACTGATGAAGGGCTTTGTCTGTTGAAGCCAGTCTGTAAAGACTGGAATAAATGCCTACTTATTCCAAAGGTCAAAACCAGTAGGGCTACAAGCATCATGAACAATCAGGGAAACATAACATCACCAAGGGAATAAAACAAAATATAAAGAAATAGAATTTTACTGCAATCTGAGCTATTTTGTCAAAAAAAATTAAAAAATGAAAATATTTTTAAAAAGAAATAGAATTTTACAAACTGCCTGACAGAGAATTTAAAATAATTGTCTTAAAGAAACCTAGTGAGCTTAGTGAGAGAATACACACTGAAGGAAATTGCCTGAAAGTCTGATTTTACAGGGTCCAACCTGGCTCTACAGCAAACCTTGAACCTATGTCTGCATGGATTAGCCAGGCACTGGGACAGTGTCTGGGTCCATTAAGATGGGCCTGAAGCCTGAGTTTATAGGAACTATCCTGGTGCCTGGCACCAGAGGGGCTGACCTGGAGCCTGAGTCTATGGAGGCCTACCTGGAGCCTGGGGCTGCAGGGGCTGGCCTGGCATTGAGGCAGTCTAGAGTCTCAGTCCATGGGCACCTGTCTAGAGTCTGAGGACATGGGGGCCAACCTGGCTCTACATTTTACTGGGGTGAGCCTGGTGTTGAGGTCCACAATAAAGTCGAGTGCTTACTTTACTCTCCTTTCCCCAAGCACAGGGTATCTGTCTCTGTACTGTGCTGCCTGGGATGGGGGTGGGTGGGGTAGGGGGGAGGTGAATCAGGTAATGTAAAACTGTTCTTACTAACCTCTTCAATGCCTCTTTTCTTATTTTTTGCTACGCTCTGGTGCTGTAATCGCTCACCTGGATTCCTTAGTTCTCATGAAGGTATTTCAGTACATGGGTAGTTGCTCAAATTGCTGTTTCTGTGAGGGACAAGTGCTGTAAAGTCCTTTCCTGCCATCTTGCTGATGGCATTCTCTGAGAAGTACTGTTCTAAACACCATTAGAGCCTCCTAAGGCTGCTCATGACACATCATCAGTGACTTGGACTAGGAAAATGTGTGGGCAGTGAATGTGTGTGTTATTTGCAAGGGGGGCAATATCCTTATCTGTCTACAACCCAAGTGCCTCATGAGTAGGGCCTGCACCCTCACCACAATATACTGGTAGGAACGCACATTTAGTCATTTTTCTCAGTAATCTGAGTAAAGTATGGCAGAAGCAAGACCCACAGAATTTTTTCCACCAACTACTTCCTCCTCCCCAGGTCTGCTATGACACTGGAACACACAAAATGGGCAAGGGCAGACTAAAAATTTTATTATTGCTCCATAAAGCCTCAGACCATGAAACACAACAAAGAGGCTGAAATGAGAGTGGGGATGAGGAAAGAAAGGGAAAATCAGAATGACATGATCAGGTTTGGGGCTTATGGGAAGAATGTCCCTTCCAGGGTGAATCTTCACACTGGTCCCGTGTCCATGATGAGCTGCATACCAGTCTCAGGTTGCCAACTTCCCACCTGGTCTAGTTCTTGAACTTGCAGACATAGGGTAAGCTCTTGTCACAGTTGTAATCTTTCCACTTCAGAAATCCTGGAGAGACAGAAGACATGAAAGGAATGGGGCTGGAAAAGCTTGCAAACCCGATGAAGAGGTTTCCCAGGTTCTGGCCTAGGACATAGAACCTCTCCTGCATGTTAGCCAGGAAATGGAGACACACAAAAACAAGAGATGATAGGAGATGGGAGAAGACAAACAAATATTGCTTTTCCTAGCTCAGAAAAATTCCCTGAAAGTCAGGCCCAGGAAGGGGGGATGAGGAGTGGAAAAGGCTGGGAAGAGGCAGCTTCTCTATTTCTTACCTGTGCTTTTCGACAGGCTCCCACAGTAGCCAGGGTTGGAGAGGGTGGAGGGATCTTTCTCCCAGGCAAGGTAGTTAATCAAGTCAGTGCTGCTCCACTCCCATCCATCCCCATTGGGCTCAGAGCCCTGTGGAGTGGAGGAGGCAGCCAGGTGAAGGGAGCGGACACTACAGCTCTCCTTATAGGAGATGGATGGAATCTCAATCTTTATCTTGTAAGACTTTAAGCAAACCTGCCTTTTGCTTTGAAGGAGGATGCCATCTCTATTTTCAAAGGCTATTTACTACACAAACATTCTTGAAAGGTAAACTAAAACACTCGGCATTCCGTTTGCAAGAAGTGAAGAAACAAAAAGAGACACACGGAGAATTGTCTCTCAACTCTTCTTGGAACATTATTCTCTCCCTTAGCTGTAACACCTGACTCCCTCCCAGCATCTGGGAGCTGGGTCTGCTCCTCCAGATGCTGTCCCAGTGCCCTGTACATTGGAAAGCTCTTCCTTAACTGCTTGTTGCTACTGGCAAATGCCAGCCAATAATCACAAGACCTCTGGAACTACTCAATGTAGTATGTTGCTTGCTGAACAATAATTGGTGGTGCATTTGTGATTAGCCTCAGAACCTCAAAGACAGTGTCTGTTTTATACGGGACAAAAAATTGATCCTTCAGGATTCCCTCACAACAATATGTGCAGACTCCCTGAAGCTCAGAGAACTGATTTACAAGACCTTGCGTGAAAACTGTGTAAAACACTTGACAAGAGGCAGATTAACTTCATCTGAGATCTAGCAACCTCCAAAGGACCCATCTGTTCTCTTGGCCTCAAGGACTTCCCTTTCCCTCAAACATCCCCCAGAACCTGAGCTCCAGTGCTCCTGTGGTACTTCCTGGGCTGGTACAGGGAACAAGGAGTAGGCCTGGGTGACCATGGCCATCTGAGAGGTAGCAGAGAGGGGAGGATACAAGCGCACCAGAGTGGGGTCGTGGAGCCCAATCCAGATGTATGAGGAGGTGGTCGCACTGCTCTTGACCAGGGAGGACACGAAGGATCCCTCAGCCCCACTGAGCACAGACACCAGGTGTCCAGAGGGCCGCTTCTGGCAGGCCAGCTGTATGGAAAAGGCAGAGAAAGAGAGGGAGCCTGAGACCTCACCGGGGGAGGGCAGGGCAGGGTTATGTGAGAGAAGGATTGTCTGAAAGATAAGGAGTTCATTCTCATTCCCAAGGAGCTCTTGAGAATAAAGACCCCTCCCCTGAGACCTGCATGAACTTTCCCTTGTCACCTCCAACCCCACATCTAACCACTCACATCTGCAGCCATCCAGGATCTGGGTGTTGTAAACAAGGCATAGCAGTGAGAGGAATAGGCCTTGGAGCCCTTGGGACAGCTGATGCGTGGAGAGGGTCCTTCCTTCTCGGTGTCTTCACCTGGGGTGGAGGAGACAAAGGGGAGGGATCGGGTGAAATGAAGGGTAGGGATTGGAGTTGGGGGTGACCTTGGGGCATGTCTATGAGGCTTGTTCTTGGGGAAGAAGATCACGTTCCTGACTCCCTCTCATGTTTGCTCATATTTTCAGGAATTCTTGGTCTCTAAACAGCTGTACTAAATGGGGGACCATCTCGTCTCTTTTTACCCTTTCTCCTTATTCGATAGTCCAACACTCCCCTCACCATGGGTTGACTGTCTCTATACTGGGTCCTCCAATCCTTGCCCCTTCCCAAATTTTATTACTGATCCTTCGCACTTTACTTCTGCAACCCACCAGCAGAAGTCAGAGTGCACTGACAAAATGTGAAGCCAACTCATTCCACTGTCAATGGGCCCCTGTAGTGTCTCCTACCACCCATTAACCTGAAGGAAGGAGTGATTATGGAGGAGGTACAGGAAGTTTCACCGTGTGGGGATGCAGCTCACCATTACCACAGGAGACACACAGGAGCCTTCCTGTCCTCCTTGGCTCTGAGCACTCACAAGGAACCCAGTGCTAGAGGCAGAGAATGCTTACCTTGGACCTGGGATAGGAGTATCAGGCAGGACAGCAGCACCCAGGACAGGCTGGGCAGGGCCCTGGGAGACAGCATAGTGTCTGAGGCGTGGCGAGGAGTCAGAGGGCCCTGCAGGAGTGTGGTCAGAGGGGGGAATGCAGAGACGCACTGCCTCTTGTCTTTTCCTTTATCTAGTCCTCTAGGAATAAATCGATCTTGGTCACATTGCTCTCCTTCTGTAGTTCTGGGATGAATTGCTGCATCTCTGTGCCCTCCACCCCTGAGTCCGATGGGAGCAGCTGTGCTGAGTCACAGAGCTCCTCCCGTGTTACTGAGGAAGGGACCCTCCTGCACCTTCTCCTGTGATGTGTGAGGTAAAATCCCCCTTGGGTCTCATATCTCAGCTCCCACTTACCTGTATCGCAGGGATCTGGAATAGTTTGTTCGGTCAGGAAAGACTGGGCTTTTATAGGAGAATCTGAGGGAGGGGCATTGAAATCAATAACAGGAAAGCATATGCAGGACCAGGGTCATATAAAATACTTGGCTTTGATTCAAGAAAATTCCTGCTATGGGGCAGAGACTCTTCCTGATAAAGCCTGGGGATTGCCCCAGATGTTGCCTCTTTCCCTTTTGCAGGCCAGGACTTTCCCCAGGGAGTTTGCTCTTTCCTCTGCCTCTTTCTGGTCAGGTGCCTATGGCATGAAATGTGGTATTCAACTTTTCATGGTGAACATCCAATGGAGGAGATCTTCTGGTTGATCTCTTAAGAACTTGCTTCTCTAGACAAACATGTTTTTCTACTTTGTCCAGTAAGAGTAAATAAATGCTAGGTGTTAAGTGGAGGCTGGTACAGGAATTATAAGTGTTATAGTTGAGAGCATAGAAAGAACTGGTGCTAAGAGTAGTAGTGATGGTTCAGGGTTCTTGCTTATACACAGTGGCTGGTTTTGAAGAAAATTTAGGATTATCTGACAAGTCAATAAATGAGCCAAAATCTTAAGGAAAATCAAACGAATGAACTTGCCTTGGCAGTCTTTGGCAAGAAGGAGCTTCCCCAGTGCATAATGACAATGTGGTAGAATGAGAGACAATGAAGAAACACAAGGTAAAAGGAAAACCACATTCAAATGATTGTAGATCAAAGGGAGCATGAACAATAGTTGCAGAAGTATATAACAGGCACTGTACGAAATTGTAAACATAACCCTATATCGCATTAAGTCAGACCTCTACTGCATCAAGATGCTCCCTTTTCCTTGTCTGCTCATGAGCTTCCTTGCTAGCCTTTTGTTTGGCCATAAATTAAAAGCTATTTTCATTACATTCTTACTGGGAAGATGGGCAGGTTCGTGTGGGTAAACTGAGGAAAGTTCTTTTAGTCAGGTTTACTTCTGAGTTGGCAATTTGGAGCCTCAGACAAACATACTGTGTGGATCATACATTATAGTTCGGGTTCAGTTTGGCCCGTCCAGGAAAAAGTTAGGCTGAAAATTTCTGTGGACCCCGACTCTTCCACTATGATATGGTTTGAATGTTTGCACCCTTCAAATCTCGTGTCGATATTTGACCCCGATGTTGGAGGCGAGGCCTTGTGGGAGGTGTTTGGGTCATTAGGGAGGCTCTCTCATGAATGGTTTGGTGCCATCCTGGTGGTAAGAGTGGGTTCTCATTCTATTAGTTCACCCCAGTGCTGGTTGTTTAAAGAGGCTGGTACCACCTACTCCCACACTTGCTCCTTCTCTCACCATGTGACACACCTGCTCCCTTCCACCTCCTGCCTTGATTGGAAGCTCCTTGAAGCCTTCACAAGAAGCAGATGCTGGTGCCATGCTCCTTGTACAGTATGCAAAACCATGAGCCAAATAAACCTCTTTTTCTTTATAAATTATTCAGCCTCACATATTTCCTTTGGAGCAACACAAAATAGACTAACACACACTAGTATGGTAATACACCATCTTGTGTTCAGGTGTCTACAGTAGAGATTTGTGATGAGGTCATGAAATTAAGCTCATAATTAATTCAAGTCCTCAGTGTCAAAAAGTCAACAGAACGCCTTAAATTTAATCTGAGAAGAAATATAGCCAACAGATTCTTTTGCTAAAAATAAAAAAAAAGGATTTTTTTCACAAAATTTATATTAAAAATATATAAAATAATGTTATTACTAAAGTGAGAACTCAGTGGAAATTTTTAAAGTTTAAAAAATATCACACAAATGTAATAGTTAAGATGATTAGGGAAGTAAACTTACTATATTAAAAGAATTATTTGAGAAGTTAACACTAGCAATCACAAATCCCAAATGGAGTATGTCTTGAACTCTTGAGAAATTCAGTATCCAGAAGGAAAGAAATGGTTTTAGATTAAAAGAATCTGAAGAGACATAACAACCAAATCAAGGGAGTAAACCTTAATTGGGTCTTGGGTAAGAAAGTAATTCATATGGGGGAAAATTGTAGAAATATGAATATGGATTAATATTGGATCATGCCAGAATTATAATTTTCTTTCTTGTGATAATGGCATTATAGCTACAAAGAGAATTTTCTGATACATTTGATATTTATGATGAAATATTTTCAGGTGAAACATCAGGATGTCTGCAAATTTCAAATTATTCAAGAAAAAGTGTGTGTGTGTGTGTGTGTGTGTGTGTGTGTACATGCACCCATGCACCCGCATAGAGAGACAGAAAAGTTGGAGAGAGAGAAACAAAGTAAATATTGTAAAATGGTAACAATTGCTGGATCTAAGCAGAGGATACAAAGATATTCATTCTTGCTTTCTACTTTTCTATATGTTTAAAATTTGCCAAGCAGAAAATTACAGTTTAATGTTCCCATTCAAAGATAATACATATGTATTAATACATATGCCATTATAATACATATGCCATTATTACCATAAGCAATGGTAACAGAACAGAACAATATTTATTATGTGGACTCATATATACATATACACATTAAAATAAATTTTACAGATTCAAATAAAATATTAAAGTATTATAAATAAATAATAAAATGTCTGACATGTTCAACTGTTGTGCAGGCTTATATATGACTATATAAACAAATAAATAAAAACAAAGAAACACAATGGGGTAATCAATATTCTGTGTCCAGTCAGAAAAAATTCATGTCTTCAGAGTTAAGAGGAGTGATCAAGTCATCAGATTCCACCTTTCAAAGCAGAGTTCAAACAGTTTTGAGGGTGAAAAGCCTCTGAGTCCTCATTTATCTGTAAAGTGATCTGCTTCAGGCCCCATCAAAGAAGAGCCTGGAATCAGCAAAGACAGAGGCCGCATTGGAGGTGGCTCTTCATAACCTCTCTTATCCTTTCCAAGCTGTGCTTGGTTTACTATGTCCCTGAATCTGCCTCATTACCAGGTATAAGGCAGTTAAGCTCAGGTCCTCTGATGAGTTTATTATTAAAACTTGGTTTTGTTGTGTTTCTAACTGAAATAATATAACATTTATAATAAACCTTAGGGTTAAAATATCCCAAACTGCAATGTAAAACTTGTTTCATATGACAACTCACTAAACTCACTAACGTCAAGTTGTTTTATTTGTAATTGTTCTTCCTAACACTATTTATTAACCAGGCAATGAGAAGTTTGTTCAAATACTATATTTATTAAGCTATTTTTGTGTTATTTACAATCCACTTCTTGGTGATAATAGAAGAATCTTTACTCATGGAGTAATTAAGGCTGTTTTAAGGAGTCTTCTTTGCCAAAAGATAAGATATCCAACTTGCACTTTTTATCCCTATTGCCTTCTGAATCAACTGATATTTACGTACAAGCCTTAGTATGGTTATTCTCAGAATTAATACAAGGAAGAAATTATCACTTTGCAGGAGTACAGCATATTTTTTCTAAGGATGGTAAAATGTAGAGGTTTCCTGGAAGATGGTTCAGCAGGGCCCTTGTCAAAAATAGCCTTGAAGTGTGTCTCACTGGAGAGTTATCACTAAAGCACACCCCTTTGAGATATATTAACCAGATGTCCAGTATGCTACTTTGGTCCTTTCATCTTATCTTAAGCCTGTCAGAAGAATAGAGAAAGAGATAAAATGTGGTTCTGGTTACCTTATAAAATAAGCCAAAGTGACAATACTTCAAAGTCCCCGAGGCTGATGAGAGAAGTTATCAAAGATTTGAAAAGCTGATACCGTAGCTACTGGAATTTGGTCAGCCATATGTAAGCAATGAACAGTAGTAACTATCTTATGACCTGTGTAATTATTAGGGGGCAATAATTTTTATCAGAAAACTGTGTTAGTTTTTATTTGGTTTCAAACTCTCACATTGATCTTGGAATAGTTCCTTGTTACATATGGTGTTTGCTCTTCTAATATATCTATTTGGGTATTTTGTAAAGGCTATTCCTTGTTATTTATTTTTCTCTTAGAATAAGCTAGTCATAATGCAAAGTGTTCTTCATTTGGGAAAAAATTAAAATTATGCTTTCAACTGATTCCCATTGACTGATGCTCAAACAGCTTGTTGGTGATAACTCTGCATATCTGAACTGCATTCCCAGAGTTCACGTTTCTTTTAGTAGCAAATAAAAATAAAAATACTTCCATAGTCATATTGATTTTCTCTTTATTATAAATCATTTTTGATACAGAAAATATTTAACAAATAAGTATATATTCATCATTTAGAATTAGCACTGATTTTATCTTGTCATCTCTGCAGCTTCATTTTTTTAAAGAAATAAAGAAGTAAAAGGAAGAAGAAATAAAGAAATAATGCAATAGTTGTTCATTTATATTATTTCTCACTCCCACTTCTTTCCATACTTCTCCATTATAAATTTTCAAATTATTTTTCCAATTTATGATTTTTAATAATTTACTTCATATAGACATATAAATAAAGTAAATGTAGAATGATTTAATATTTTTAGATTTACATAAATGTAATATTTTATGTGACATCTGAAATGTTTTTGTTCTTTCAAGCTTAGGTTTTAAAATCTACATTGAGATAAATGTTTTTTAATATATTGATTTTTAACTACAGTGTAATACTTATTCATATAAGTATCTCAAAACTGTGTGTCCATTTCTCTATTGATGGAAGTTTACCATATTTTGTCGATCTTAAGATATGTAACTTGCCACATTTTAAAATCTCTGAAACCTGAATATGGTACTAATAATGACAAATGTATCCTCTATCTTCACTTTGTAGAACAAAGGCCAATGAACTTCTTCTATAAAGGGCCAGAAAGTAAATAGTTTGAGCTCTGTGTGTTGCATCATCTTTGTCGTGACTGTTCAACTCTAGCATTGTAGCATGAAAACAGCCATAGACAATAAATAAATTAATAGACATATCTGTGTCCTAGTCAAATATTAATTATGGACATTGAAATTCAAATTTCATAAAATGTTGTATGTTACAAAATGTTATTCTTCTGTTGATTATTTTCTAACCATTTAAAAATATTTTAAAAAATTTGTATCTCATGGGCCACATAAAAACAGGAAATGGGACAAATTCGTCCCACTGATTGTCATTTGATGACATCTGCTGCATATAGAAGATGAGAAATAAATTAATAAAATAATGATACATTTTATTCATTACAGTATGGCAAGAGCTCTGAAGAACAAGTATATAATGACTTCGAGAACATAAAACAGAAGGAATTTGGTCTTACCAGAGAGATAAGTTTTTGGAACTGAGAAATTGGTGTTTAGTAAACAAACTCAGACTAACCAACTGTCCGCAAAAGGGCTCAGAAAAACACATTCATCTCAAATGTACTTTCTTACAGATACAGCAAGATGAATCTAAGCAGCTTGTACAGAAAGAAGAAGTATAAAAATAAAGGTCAGTTTCAGACACTTCTCCAAAGTAACTACTTATTACCTGTTCAAAGAAAATCCCTATTCCAACTGAAAGTTATGTTCAAAGAATTATAAAATTTGGGCCCAAATTCCAGCTCCAAAGTCCTTGTCCAGATTTGAGGTCCATAGTCAGTATCTATTAACAGGGTGAGGTGTAGGTCCAGGTCCAAGGGCTGGTCCAAAGTCCATGCCTAAAGGTAAAGATTATGACCAAGGGCAAGGTCCAGGTACATTTCCATGATCCAAAATCGTATTCAAGGTCCAGGTCTAATAGCAAGATCAAGAACTAGTTCAAATCCATTTTTGAGTTCAGGTTTCAAAGTCCAAGACGAGGTAAAGGTCCAGGGTCAAGGTATAGTTGTAAGGTTCAGGTTCACATTTATGTCTAGGATTGAGGTCCATCTCTGTGTCCCAGTTCCAGGTCTAAAGCGTATCAAGGTCAAGATCTGAGGTCCAAGTTTAAGATTAAATATCTACATCCATTGTCAAAGACTGAAGGCCAAATCTATGATCATGGGGCATGAGTAAGGTCAGGTTGGAGGTTCTAAACAAATACAGGTGCACATTTTAGGTCTTATGTCTAGTTCCGATGTCCAAATTCAGATGACAAGTTCAGGTTAAGGTACAAGGTCAAGGTCTGGGATCCAGGTCTCAGTCTGAGGTCCAAGTTTGAAATTATGGTTCAAGGTAAATATAAAATGTCCAATGTCCAATTCCAACATCCATAGTCAGTACATATTCATGGTCCATGTCCCAATCCAGATCCAGTGTACACATCCTAGGTCATTTTCAGGTTCATAACTGGGGCCCTGGTCCAATGTTCAGGTTTAGATCAATGTCTAATGCCAGTTCCAATGGGTCAATACAGGTTCCAGGTTTATCTTCTCTATTTTCTCCCATGATACCTCCTTCTTTATGATATTTTTCAGTTTTCCTAGATTATATTGCCCCTTTTCCTCCTTTTACCCCAATCTAACTTATGGTAATTCCCTATATATTTCCCCTCTTCTGGCCTATTAGTTCTTTTATTCACTTCTTTTGACACCTGCTAAGTCTCTCCAATATCCATTATATGCTTTTGTCCCTCAAATCTGGACAAGGACTTTGGACCTGGAATTTGGGCCTGCATTTTATAGTTCTTTGAGTATAACTTTCAGTTGGAAAGTTCATATGGCAGCTGCTTATGACAAGACTAAAAATTATATCTAGGACAAGGGATCTCATTTGAATGAGGTCCCTGTAATCGGACAAAGACTCTTTCAAGTGAAGAAAAGCAAAGTGACAGATGCACCCCCGTAATGTGAACAAATACCGTCTAGCTTCAGGATTTTAATAACTAATGAACCCCAATAAATTTGTCCTGTATATAGTCGGTAAACTTGTCTCCTCTGCGAACCCGTTCCATTAGGTGAAGGATTTGTGAAAATAGATTAGAAAACCTTAATATGTTAATCCATATAAGGTATGAAGGCCTTCACTGAGAAGTAATCAGCTCTTCTGTGTTACTGATAAGGTGATATGATCAGGTTGGAACTTAGATTCATAATTCATAATATAAGCACCCTATAGAAGGCCTTTGAAACTATGGCTTAAAATCCATAAACTACAAAAGGAAATATTAATAACATATTTTACATCAAAATAAACCTTCTTTAATGCAAAACATTTAATAAAATAAGAAAAGTCCAAACACAAAATTGGGAACAAGCATTTTAACTTATATCAAAAATATATCTAATATGTAATGATTTTCTATAAATTGATTTTAAAAGATCAACAACTCAATAGAAAAAAATGGAAAGAATATGAATAGACAGTTCACAGTGAAGGAAATGCAATTTTCTTTTAAACATGCAGAATCATGATCAACCTATTATAAATATGCTAATGCATAATAAAATAATTGCAAATTAAAACCTACAATGAATCATGGGGGAACCCTCTGTACCTTCTGCTTAATATTTCTGGAAACCTAAAACTGTTCAAAAATAAAGTCCATTAATTAAAATAAAACTGCACTGAATCTATCAAGTTGGCAAAGCTCTGGATGTTTGATTGCAAACCGCGTGAGCGTGACTCTGGGGAAACAGAATCCTCATACATAAAGGAGGGAAGATAAACTGGTGTCATACCTTTCCCTCTGGAGGGCAGTTTGGCCATATTAATCAAAATTAAAAATGCATAATCTTTTTGACCCATGAATCTTACTTCTTGATATTTATTCCACAGATACAATTACACACATGCAAAATTAAGTATGTTCAAGGTTGCTTATTACAAGATTATTAATAACTAGAGAAGAATGGAAATAACCTAAATATTCATCAAAGGAGAAGAATAAATACCATGGTATCTCCATTTAGTGCAGAAGAAGTTGACAGTCTGTGAACCACATGTGTTTTGGAATTCAGAATTGGACATTCTCAGAAGGGTCTGGAACAGCACCTCTTTATTAACTGCATCAATATTCTTCAGCAATATGATTGAAAAATCACTACATGATATATAAAAAAACCATAAGTATCCTCACTTCACGTCAGGCCAGTTCAGATGAGATATGGTGAAACGGTGAAACCACAGCCCTGGGGTAGACAGAATAATGGCCAAAGACATCCATGCACTAATTCCTGGAACCTATGAGTTTTGTAATAGTAGGGCATTACATTATGTTATACACATTGGGCTACATGACAAAAGGAACTTTATAGATGTAATTAACATTATGGGCACCGAGATGGAGAGATTATTATAGATTTTCTGGGTGGACCCAATCTAATTAATTACATAAGCCATTTAAAATTGAGAACTATCTCTGGCTAGAAGGAGAGAAAGGCAAAAGAGAATCGGAGATGTGGCAGACGGAAAGTCACAGGGAAGGACTCTATGCACCCTCGCTGGCTTAAAAGTGGAGGGGGCAAAAAGGAATGCAAATGTCCTTGAGAAGGTGAGAGAGGCTTAGAGTGAACAAGGAAACAGAGACTGCATCCCAACAAAGTCAAGGAACAAAATTCTGTCAACAATCTAAAAGAGCTTGAAAACAGAATCTCCTCTACATCCTCCAGAAAGGAGATACTTTGAGTTTGCTCTGGTGACATCTGGAGCAGAGAACCAGAGATCCACAGTGTACCTGGATATCTAACCTACAGAACTATAGGATAATAAATATGTGCTGTTTTAAGGGTCTAATTTTGTGGTAATTTTCTCAGGAAGCAATGAAAAACTAAAGCATTTACCAAATCAGTAATAAAAATACTTTATTTTCAATGTTTTTTCTTTTTAAAAACTTTTTATTAAAGTATAATGTATATAGCTGAGTGCAGTGGCTCATGCCTGTAATCCTAGCACTTTGGGAGGCTGACGTGGGAGGATCATTTGAGGCCAGGAGTTTGAGACCAGCCTGGGAAACATAGCAAGACTCTGACTCTACAAAAAATAGAAAAGTTAGCCAGGTGTTGTGACACATGCCTATAGTTCCAACTGCTCAGGAGGCTGAGGCAGGAGGATCACTTGAGACCAAGAGTTTGAGTTTACAGTGAGCTGTGATGACTGTACTGCACTCTAGACCAGGCAACAGAATGAGACTCTGTCTTAAAATAAATTAAATAAATAAATAAATAGATAGATTTTTAAAGCATAATATGTAGAAAAGTCCACAAATAATAAATGCAAAGTTTAATGAATTTTCAATAACTGACTACATCATTGCATCCAAAGCCCAGATCAGAAAATAGTACATCCTAGTGGATAGATCCACCTGTGCTTTCTTCCCCAGTTCTCTGAGTATATATAGACAAATTTGGCCTCTTTCTATTCCTTAT
Organism: Indri indri; assembly: GCA_004363605.1. Taxonomy (NCBI): domain Eukaryota; kingdom Metazoa; phylum Chordata; class Mammalia; order Primates; family Indriidae; genus Indri; species Indri indri. Next base: position 2,299 of record RJWJ010015296.1, on the reverse strand, counting down.
ATAAATGCAAACATAAAATATGGACTGTCTGGCTTCTCTCAATCAACTTTGCACTTGTGAGATGCATTCAAATTATTTTGTGTAATTGTAGATTGTTCATTCTAGTTGCTATGTGGTATTCCATTGTGTAAATATACTGTAATTTATTTATCCTTTCTACTGATGATGGAAATTTGGGTAATTTTCAGTGTTTGACTGAACCACAGTGCTGCTGGGATCATTCTAATATATGTCTCATAGCCAGTGTCTTGTATATTCTCTTCTTGGATATAGGAGTGGAATATTGAGCAATTTTACATTTTGTTTTATTTTGTTTTTCCAAAATGCAGTTAAGGAATTGAGGACCCATCCTATGTAGTTATAAAAAACAATGTGGAATCTCCTTGGCTATTGATAAGAAAAATGTCTTAGATACGATTATTAATAAAAAAGCTACAAAACAGAGTACATTATATTTTGTGTAAAAACAGAATAAGAAAATGTGTTAATATTAGCTTTTACATGCATGAAGAAACTCTTGGAGGGTAAACAAACTCTAATAAAGGTGACTGTATTCAAACATGGGGGTGATGATAGGAATCCAAGAAGATGGGGTCAGAAGCAGAAGAAAAATTTTTCATGCACACACATATACACATAGGTATGTATATTTATATATATGTACATAGTTATTTGAACTATGGGACTGCACTGCCTATTCAAAAGTAAAAGTAACTGTCTTAAGGTGTTAAGTTTTTATAGAGGTGATATTTCCTTACACGGGTATGTATGATATGCTTATATGGTTACATTTGGCCATAGAAATTCTCAGGAAATGACCCAATTTTCTAGGTAGAAGTTACCAGCCCCAGCTTTAAAAAAAAAAAAAAAAATTATTTAATCCCACCTCTCCCATTTAAAAAAAATTTTGATAAGAAAACTGAGATTCAGAATAGTAAAGTGTCTACCAGCTTTTAGCAACGCAGTCCTTCCTCCAGGGCAGCTGCCCCATCCCTGGGAAATGCTCCAGTTCTCTTTCTAAAGTAAAGGTGTCTAGAGGCATATCCCTGTTTCACAATGAAAACAAATGAGTGAAATCCTTTTTAAAAACCATGCTTACATTTAAAAATAAAATGTCTTCATTTCGTTTGAGGCTCTAAAGGAAAAATTCCTGCACCTAGTTTTCTCTGATTTAATATCATACATAGCATGTGTTCCAAAGCTGAAATTTCATAAAAGAGAAGTTAGCAAGTTAACCATTCACACTGCTGAAGACCTAATGTATATTATCTGAATAGGAAACAATATAAATCTGAGAAATCAAGAAGTGTCTTTGCAAAGGCCAAAAGGATGAACATCTTTGTTTCCTCCATCCATAATACAGATTCCTATGGCATCCCGGCCTCTTAAGAGGAGCAGCTTCATAGCCATGCTTGACCCGCCAAGGCTGCTGGACTTACCTCTGCACCTCCTCCCCTCTCCCTTGGCTCTGTCATACTGGAAAGCACAGGGAGGTGTAGAGCCACCCACTCTGCTTACACATACAGCCAAACGTGTGAAAGTGACTTACCGACTTCTGGCCCCAAGTCAAAGCTCAGTAAAAGTTTGCACTCCTCCTTTCTAATCACAGCCATAAATCTGGCTGCTTCTGTGCAAGAGGCATCATAATTGATGGCTACATTTCGAAGACAAAATAGTCAATATACTGGGCAAATCTCTGCATCCATTTCTCGTAAGCCATGCATGCAATTTACGACCCTTCTAACTTATCATCACTCCAGGAATGTATTGATTTTTTTTTTTTAACCACATAATCGACGTCTGTGATTGCTGGCTCCAAACAGAACTGATACTTAAACACAGAATTATTTCAGCCTTTATATTTGTAAGTGATCAGCAATTCCCATCACTTCACCTGACTTTCTGCAAACTTCCAGCTATGAGAGATTCTGTGATTTACAGCCTTCATATTGAAGGAACGAATCAGCATTTTTTTTTCCAGTTCGGGAGCTATGTTGAACATCATGGTCAGAAAAATTCTAAAGATGTCCCCCTCAAGATTCCTGCCTACTGGTGTATTGAATCAAACATTAATGTAGGTGCTGCTGTGAAGAAACTTTGCAGATGTAATTAAGGTTACTAATCAGCTGACTTTAAAATTGGGAGATTATCTTCAATTATCTGGGTGGACCCAATGTAATCACTTGAGACCTTAAAAGCAGAATAAGAAGGCAGAAAAGTCGGTCAATGAGATGTGTCAGAAGAAGGCAGAAGATGAGACAGAAGGGGAGGACAGAGATTTTAAGTGTGAGATTGACTC
>RJWJ010015295.1:0-36403 GCA_004363605.1 Indri indri | reverse complement strand
ATTACCATAGTGGTTTGTTCTTTGTTTCTAGATGTTTACAGCTGTCCTTTGGAGTTGGGGGTGGGATTTCTTTTAGAGATTTAATGGTGTTCACTCTGAATCCAATCCAGTCAAAAAATAAAAACAGTCAGTGGTGTTCACTTTCTTACTATACCTCACCTGTGAATAAAATGCAAATCTTATGTATCTCACAATCCTGATTAAAGAGTGTAAAATCCAAAAGTGGATGGCCAAGAGTTATCAGAACTTTATTCTCATTAGATTTTGCAATGATTTGCAGATCTTTCTAGGATTCTTGGAAACTTTTGTTTTAGCTTGACCAAGAATGTTTGCTTCTTTAATACCAGATTTACTGAGATCAGGATTTGATTTTAGTTGATAAAGAATGTTTTCTCGTTTCAAAGCCAGTACCATAGATAAGTGACAGTTGTTTAACTGAAATACCAGATGTTAAGTTTTAATAGAATAAATCTGAGTCCTTTGAAGGATCAATATAGTTAACTCAAAAGCAATGAACTTGTAGTGTAATCGTAGACACATAATATTAATTATGTATGTATTAATTACAATAATACGTATTGATTTCTTTGCATAGCTTAACTCCAAAAGAGCACAGTGATTAAAAAAGGGTTTGATCCTGCCCTAGTGCCTCCTGGACATACTCTCCTACTTTTTCTTTCAGTTATGTGGATTAACAAGGGTTAACAAACTCTTTCTGTAAAGGGCCGGATAGTAAATGTTGTAGCCTTTTCAGGCCATGTAGTCTCTGTGACATCTACTCAATCATCCTGTTGTAGTGGGAAAGCAGCCAGAGATGATATGTAAACAAATGGGCATGGCTGTGTTTCAATAAAATTTTATTTTCAAAAACAAGAAGTGGTCCAAATTTGGTCTACATGCTGTAGTTTGCTGATCTCTGGATTAGGAAATTGGGTGTACAAATTTTTATGTTGTAATTTAACTCTTCAAAAGTGTTAGTACCGACCAATATAAATGACCAAGAATTACCACGTTTCACGTCTTACCAGGAAGACCTTGGTTGTCTCACTGAGATCATTTAAGTTTCTGCACATGCAGTAGTTCATGCTTCAATTATTACAATGGCATAATTTAAAAAAAGCCAAATCTTTAAAAATCATTCCCTTGTTTAGATGCAGCTAAAGTTTAGAATCTTGAACCCTCTAATGTAATAGCAAGTAAATAGCAGTTTGATACAGATATGTTCCTGAGAGTAGCCACTCTCTAGTCAATTTATATGGCTTTTCCCTTATTTTTTAGATATAAAAGATATATGATCATCATTAAAAAGTTGAAACATATAAAGTCAAAAATTAGAGTGCCCCTTCTCCATCCATTCTTCAGAAATAATCACCAATGACAGTTTGTTGTGTATATATCCAGGCCCTTTTCTGTATATACCAATAACAAACACCAAAGCTTTACACATATCTGTTATGTACACACATGTACGTAAACATTTAAAAAGATTTAACTTACTGTACTTATTATTCTGCTTTTTGCTTTTTTTTTTTTCTTTTCTTTTTCCCCGTCACACGGATCTCTTTTCTGTGCTAGTTAGTACAGGTTGAGTATCTTTTATCCAAAATCCTTGGGACAAGAAGTGTTTTAGATTTCAGATTTTTTTTGGATTTTGGAATATTTGCATTATGTATACTTACTGGTTTAGCATCCCAAATCTGGAAATCCAAAATACTCCAATGAGCATTTCCTTTGAGTGTCAGATCAGTGCTCAAAAAGTTTTGGATTTTGGAGGTTTTAGGATTAGGGATACTCAACCTGTATATATAGGTCTTCCTTATTCTTTTAATGTCTACATTGGATGGATGTATAATTTATTTAATTGTTTTATTTTTATGGGCATTTATGGTGTTTCTATTATCACAATGCAGCTGGGAGTGTCTTTGGAATATATCTATTTTTGTGCATTCCAAAGTGAACTTGCAAGGGTCAAAGGGCTCATGTGGAATTTTTATTTTTTTATTTTTAATGAATGCCTATTTCAATTTTCTTTTTGGATTTTTTTCATCTTTCAGGAGAACTCTCACCCTGCTGTTCAGCAGCCTCCACTCCCAGTGAAAGATACAGTACAAGGTATACTTTGTTTTCTCAGTATATGCATTTATCCACTAGAATGACCAATTATTTTGATTGTATACATTTAAACAGCTAAATGTCCATCAATACATGAGTGGATTAATAAAATGTGGTATATGTATACCATGGAGTACTATTCAGCTTTAAGAAACAATGGTGATATAGCACCTCTTGTATACTACTGGATAGAGCTGGAACGCATTCTACTAAGTGAAGTATCCTAAGAATGGAAAAACAAGCACCACATGTACTCACCATCAAATTGGTATTAACTGATCAATACATAAGTGTACATATAAGAATAACATCTACTGGATGTTGGTCGGGTGGAGGGGGAGGAGGGACAGGTACATGCATACACAAAGAGTGCAGTGCGTACCATCTGAAGGATGGACACGCTTGAAACTCGGACTCGGCGGGGGGGAGGTGGGGTAAGGGCAACATACGTAACCTAAACATCTGCACCCCCATAATATGCTGAAAGAAAAAAAAAAAGAAAACAACAACAACAACAACAAAAAAACAGCTAAATACAGTTTTAGATTGTGGTTGTATGACATTGTTGGTTCATAATGTATGTCCTAGTACCATACATACCCCAGGGGAATAAGATAGTTACATGGTCTCAAAATATTGTACCCTACAAAATAACTGGCCTTAAATATTTTAAAAACACCATTTTATGAAAGCAAAAAGAAAGAAAAGAGGCAGTAGAACTGTTTTATATGAAAGGAGTTTGAGCATGACAGCTAAATGCACTTCATGATCCCCACTTGGATCTTAAATTTAGGGGGAAACAAGCTAGAAAAGATATTATTGAAACAATTAGAGCAGTTTGAAGAAGGAATTTATGCTAGATAATATTGTATCAATGTTAAAAATATTTTGAGTGTAATAATGGCATTGGGGTTATGTAGGAGAGTGTCTTTGTTCTTGGGAGATATGTGCTGACCTATAGGGAACAATTGTATGTTTGCAACTTATTCTCCAGTGTTTAGGGAGGGAAATTGTATATATGTAGAGAGAGAGAGAGATGGAGGAAAAAAACTGTTGACAGTTGGTGAATTTTAGCAATGAGTGTATGTTTATTTTATTCTTTGAAAGTTTCTGTAGATATTAAACTTTTCAAAACATTGGGAAAAATAGAAAATAACAAATCAAATTTGGTTTTAAGGTCATAAATCAGTTTCATAGACAGCTTAAGTCAGGTAATAGTAACTCTTATAATGAAGATAGAGTAACAATTTTTGAGACTTTATTGTGTGTTATTGATGTTCTTGATGTTTATGTCGTTGGTGAGTAAACACAAGGCCTGCTCCTAGTTTATGGATCCTGGATTATTTGGTTTTTATTTAAATGTTTGTTCTTGGAAGAATTCACCCTTGGCAATTTTTTTTAATCGCCTCCACTAAGCGATCTTACTTAAGATTAAAGTGTCATCTTACTAGCTTTGTCAAGTATTTCTCAACTTTTCAGCTATTTTTTATAATTTTGAGTCTAAACTCTCATGCTTTGGAGTCAAAAAGAAAATTTAAAATAATACAGCAGATTAGTAAAATAGTGAGAAAAAGAATGAAATCTGTGGAATTGAACAGTTTCTCTACTCAAGGCTGAGCTGAATACAAAACAACAAAAAGGTCCAAGATGGGAAAAATAACCAAAAATAAAAAGCAACTGTGACCTATATTAGCCATCTTTTTACTTACAGTGAGTAAAGCTTCTAATTTAATAAGTGTTCCTAGAAGTTGTATTTAAATTGAATTTGTAATGCAATACTATGGACAACTGTATACCAACAAATTAGATACCCTAGGTGAAATGGACAAATTCCTAGGAAGACCCAAACTACAGAAAACAGACTCAAGAAGAAATAGAAAATCTGAATAGATCTATAACAAGTGAAAAGACTGAATTAGTTATCAAAAAACTACCCACAAAGAAATGCCCAGGACTAGATGGCTTCACTGCTCAAGTCTACCTAATATTTAAAAAATAATCAACACCTTAGCATTTATTATGGTCAACAGAATTTTTACCAGAGCACCAAGACAATTCAATGGGGAATAAGTGGTCTTGAACAAACGGTGCTGAGACAACACGCACAAGAATGATATTGGACCCCTACCTCATGCAAAAAATATACCAAATTTTTTTCGAATCTGTAAGAATACCTTTAATACATCATAGGAATGTACTATTTAAGGAAATCTTACTAGTAAATGTAAACACAGTAGTCCATCTATAGAGTAGTTTCCTTAAGCACCTTTTCTGTTTTGGGTATCTTTTTTTTTTCTTGGATTTATTGGTAATAATATTTGGCTGTTTCTTTTTTTAATTTCTTTTTATCTTTTCTTTCTTTTTTTAATTTTGGTGATGCTTTCAGAAGTGACTAAAGTTCGAAGAAATCTCTTCAACCAGGAAATGCTTTCTCCTTCAGAGAGATCACTAAAGCGGGGGTTGCCTAGAAGCCATTCTGTGTCAGCTGTGGAAGGTCTAGAATATAAATTTGACAATTTCAAGAAGACTAAAGGTATTACATTTCACGGTAACCAAGAAAAAGGTGGTTCTTTCTATAAGTTAGGTAGTAACATACCCTTTTCATTCCTGATTTATTAGTTTGAGTCTTACTGCTTTTTTTCTTCGTCAGTTGAGCTAAAAGTTTGTCAATTTTGTTGATCTTTTCAAAGTACTTACTTTTGGTATCATTGACTTTTCTCTATTATTTTTATAATCTCTATTTCATTATTTCCTTACCTCTACTTGCTTTGGTTTTAGTTTGCCCTTTTGCAAATTTTTTAAGGTGAAGTTTAGATTATTGATTTGAGATCTTTTTTTTTTTTTCTTTTGAAATACAGTCTCACTCTGTCCCCCAGGGTAGAGTACAGTGGCATCATCATAGCTCACTGCAACCTCAAACTCCTGTCCTCAAGCAATCCTCCTGCCTCAGCCCCCTGAGTAGCTGGGACTACAGGTGCACACCACCACACCTGGCTAATTTTTTCTATTTTTAGCAGAGACGGGGTCTTGCTCTTGCTCAGCGTGGTCTGGAACTCTTGACTTCAAGCAATCCTCCTGCCTCAGCCTCCCAGAGTGCTAGGTTACAGGTGTGAGCCACTGCACCCAGCCAAGATCTTCTTTTTTTAATACAGGGATTTACAACCACAAAGCACTGCTTTATCTGTATCTTGTAAATTTTGTATGATGTGTTTTCATTTTCATCTCAAAATACTCTCTAATTTCCCTTGTTGTTTCTTCTTTCACCCACTGGTATTTAGCAGCGCATTAGTTTCCATGTATTTGTATTTCCCAGATTCACTTGTTATTGATTCTAGTTTCATTCTATTGTGACTGGAAAACATGCTTTGTATGATCTCAATCCGAAATTCGAAACTTGGTTTATGGTCTAACATTTGGCTTATCCTGGAGAATATTCCATGTGTGCTTGAGAAGAATGTGTATTTTGCTCTTGTTGGGTGAAGTGTTCTATAGGTGTATGTGTTAGGTCTAGTTGGTTTATGCTGTTGTTCAAGTCTGTTTCCTTGTTTGCAGGGAGTTAGCTACGCTCCCAGCAAAAAATTGGGTCCCTTAGGCAGGGGTCATCACAAAGGATAAGGACATAATAGAAAATAGAAAATAATAGAATATAGAAATAAAAGAATACACAGAGATGAAGATACAGTTTTATAGATATAGATTTATAAAGGGGGTGCTCAGGAGACCCCACAGTATTTCCATGAACTGTGACATCAGGAGTGAAGTTTCACATCAGTATTTACAGGTACAAGAGATTAGTTGCCAGGGGTAACAGGTTTACATAATAACGGGTAGTTCATTTTAGGTTAAAAGTCTTTCAAAAGGCCTTTATAAAGCCCTTAATTAACTCTATCTACATGAACAAATGTTCACAAAATCTTTCAACAACAACTTCTAAGATAAAGCTATCACTTAACAGAAGGGTTAAACAGAGATATAGTGGCTCCATATTTCTTTATCTAGTTATTGTGAATGGAGACAGATAGGAGTCAAGCAGGAACTGTCCCTTGGGCTAATTGCTTTTAGCTGCAAGTGTCTGTCTCTCGGGCTGGCACTCTTTGATCATCTTGTGGCTCCATGCAAACCTGCTTTGTCCTTCAAAGCAGGCGAAAACCACAGGTTTGAGACTGCAGCGTCACCTTGGAAAGCAGCTGTCACTGACCTTTGAGATGCCCTCCCGAGTCGAGACAGCTTTTGATATGCAAACTAACATGTTCACATATTCCTTCAGGGCAAAGCCCTGCAAAACTCCTGAAATCATTTCTGTCTCTAATATAGCAATATTAATTTATGGAGCAACACTTATTGAACTTTTGTTTAATTGTTCTATCCATTATTGAAAGTAGAATATTAAAGTCTCCAACTATTATTGTTGAATTATCCATTTCTCCCTTCAGTTGTCAGTTTTTGCTTCATATATTTTGGGACTCTTGTTTGGTGTGTATATAATTGTTACATCTCCTTGATCAAATGAACTTTTTATCAATATGTAATGTACTTTGTCTCTTGTAACCTTTTATGACTTTGATGATAATATAGCCACCCCACCTCTTTTGCACAGAACCTCTTTTCCTGTCCTTTTACTTTCAAGCTGTGTCTTTTTATCTATTCTGCCAATCTCTGCTTTTTTTTTTTTTTTTTTTTTTTGAGACAGAGTCTCCCTCTGTTGCCCAGGCTAGAGTGCCATGGCATCAGGCTAGCTCAAGGCAACCTCAAACTCTTGGACTCAAGCAATCCTATTGCCTCAGCCTCCCAAGTAGCTGTGACTACAGGCATGCGCCACCATGCCTGGCTAATTTTTTCTATATATATTTTTTTAGTTGTCCAGATAATTTCTTTCTATTTTTAGTAAAGATGAGGTCTCACTCTTGCTCAGGCTGGTCTTGAACTCCTGAGCTCAAACAATCTACCCACCTTGGCCTCCCAGAGTGCTGGGATTACAGGCGTGAGCCACTGCGCCCGGCCCAATCTCTGCTTTTTGATTACAGTGTTTAATCCACTTATATTTGATGCAATTACTGATAAGGAATGACTTCTGCCATTCCTATTTGTTTTTTATATATTTTATGCCTTTTTGTTTCTTAATTCCTTCATTACTGCCTTTTTTGGTATTTAGCTAATTTTTCTGTAATGTTCTTTTGTGATTCCCTTCTTTCTTTTTTGTGTATTTTTTAGTTATTTGCTCATTGGTTACCTTAGACATCACAATTAATATGTTAAAACTTAAGACAACCTGGTTTGAATAAAACCAACTTAGTTTCAATAGTAAAACACTCTGCTCATATATATTTCTGTCTCCCCCTTTATATTATTGTTACAGATTACATCTTTATATGTTATGTGACCATTAATATAGATTTATAATTATTGTTTTATGCATTTGCCTTTTAAATCATATAGGGAAAAAAGGAGTTGCAAACCAAAAGTATCATAATACTGGCTTTTATATTTACCTGTGTAAATATACAGAGGTATATTACCTTTACCAGTGTTTTTTATTTCTTCTTATGGCTTCAAGTTATTGTCTAGTGCCCTTTCATTTTAGGTTGAAGCACTGTCTCAGCTTTTCTTTTTTTTTTTTTTTTGAACACTTCAACTATGACAGGACCTTAGCGTTTCTTGTAGGGCAAGTCTACTGGTAATGAACTCCTTCAGCTTTTGTTTACCTAGAAATATCTTAATTTCTACTTTAATCTTGAAGGATATAGAATTCATGGTTGACAGCCTTTTTTCTTTCAGGACTTTAAATATGTCACCCAGTGCCTTCTGACCTCTAAGGTTTCTGATGAGAAGTCAACTGTTAAACTTATTAAGTTGCTTCTCTGTTGATGGTTTCAAAATTCTCTTTGTCTTTGGGTTTTGACAATTTGACTGTGATGTGTGTCTTAGTGTGGATCTCTTTGAGTTTTTTCTGCTTGGAGTTCATTGAGTTTCTTGGATGTGTAGGTTCCTGACTTTCATCAGATTTAGGAAGTTTTCGACCACTATTTCTTCAAAAATATTTTCTGCCACTTTCTCTGCCTCTTCTCCTTCCAGGGTTCCCACGATGCTTATGTTAGTACACTTGATGGTGTCCCACAGGTCTCTTGGGCTTTGTTCATCTTTTAGTTCACTGATCATTTCTCCTGCACATTCAAATCTGTGGTTGAACTTCTCTAATGAATTTTTCATTTCAGCTATTGTACTTTTCAGCTCCAGAATTTTTGTTTGGTTCTTTTTTAGAATTTCTATTGCTTTATTGATATTCTCATTTTGTCCATACTTTATTTTCCTGATTTCCTTTAGTTCTTTGTCCATGGTTTTGTTAAGCTTATTTAGAAAAGTTGATATAACATCTTTGACTAGTAATTCCAATATCTGGACTGCCTTGGGGATAGTTTCTGCCAAATTCTTTTATCCTGTAAATGTGCCATATTTTCTGTTTTTTGTAAGCTTTGTAATTTTTTTGTTGAGAACTAGTTATTAAGGATATGATATGTGTTAACAGTGGAAATCAGATTCTCCTAACCCTCAGGGATTGCTGATCTTTTCTTATTGAGTGCTGCAGCTGTTCATTTGTACCTTTTCCAAACTGTTTTTATAAAGTACATATGTTGTGTATAGTCATTGAAGGTCTATCTGTTATCTCTGTGGTCAGCCCATGACTTGACAAAAATTTTCCAAAACGTCTGGCTCCAAAAGGAGGGGGAAAAAAGGTATTTCTTTCTCTTTAAAACATTCTCATAGATGCTGTGAGGGAAAGCCGCTGCAGCCTGAGAGGGCTGGTCCCACAAGGATCTGCCAGCTGACTAAAGCATGCCACCCCAAATCTTTATATCCCCACTGTTTGCCCTGGCACCAGCCAGCTTGCTCCAGGAATACAGGCTGCTATCCCCATGGCTGCAGCAGGGCTGAAGAAAGGAAGATGGTAGCTGGTTGATGTATATTATTCCCTTACTGAAGATCAGCCTCTCCTTTCATCAGGCACTTCCCAGGTTGTTATGTATCCAGTTTCCAGGTTCCAAAATAGTTTGATTCTGATCTTTTTTTCTAGTTTACTAGTTACTTTGGTGGAGGGACCAACCCCTAGAGCTTTCCTCGCCGCCATTTTGCATGCCATTCCTCCCCCTGGGGATTGCAATTAATATTAATTTATAACAACCTAGTTCAGATTAATTCCAGTTTAACATCAGTAGTTTATAAAAACTTTGCTTGTATATAGTTCTATTTCCTATCCTTTCTTTGTACTACATTGTCATGTAAATTATATCTCCATATGTTGTATGCCCACCAACACAGATTTATTTATCTTTTAAATCACAGGAAAAAAGTTAAAAACAAAAAATACTTTTATCTGTCTTCTAATGTAGTTACCTTTACCAGTGCTCTTTAATTCTTCATGCGAATTCAGGTTCTATTGTGCTTTCCTTTCAGCTTGAAGGACTCCCTTTAGAATTACATGTAGGATCAATCTGCTAGCAACAAATTGTATTGTTTTGTGTGCCAATTTCTCCTTCATTTTTGAATGATAGTTTTTTGGGGGGTATAGAATTCATGGTTGACAGTCTTTGTTTCTTCTCAGCACTTCAAATGTATCATTGTACTGCTGTTGGTCTTTTATTTCTGATGAGAAATCAGCTGTTAATCTTACCAAGGCTCCTTTGTTCATGATGAATTGCTGCTCTCTGGCTTTTTTTTTTTTTTTTTTTTTTTAACCAGTCTTAACTGGAATCTGGCTTCTTTTGTTTGTTCTTTTGTTTTGATACAGGGTCTTGCTCTGTTGCCCTGGCTAGAGTGCAGTGGCCCAATCATAGCTCACTGCAACCTCATACTCCTGGACTCAAACAATCCTGCCTCAGCCTCCCAAATAGCTGGGATTACAGGTGTGTGCCACCATGCCCAGATAATCTTTAAAATTTTTTGTAGAGACAGGTTCTCACTATATTGCTCAGGCTAGTCTTGAACTCCTGGACTCAAGCAATTGTCCTATGTCAGCCTCTCAAAGTGCTAGGATTACAGGCATGAACCACTGTACCTGGCTGAATCTGGCTTCTTTTAAGATCCTCTCTTTTTCATTTTTGACAGTTTGATTATTATTTGTCTATGTTTGGATCTCTTTGTATCCTAGTTGGGTTTTTCGAGTTTCTTGGATACGTAATGCCTGTCATCAAGCTTACAGCATTTTTGGCCAATGTTTCTCTCCATGTTCTTTCTGCCCCTTTCTCTCTATCTTTTCCTTCTAGGACTCCCCGAATGTGCATGTTGTTATGCTTGATGGTGCCACTGTTTGTTTTTCTTTATTCTTTTTCCTTTCTGTCTCAGACTGAATAGTCTCAATTAACTTGTCTTCAGATTGCTGCTATTGATCCCCCTAATGAATTCTTCATTTTAGTTATTATATTTTTCAACTCTGGAATTTCTGTTTGCTTCTTTTTTATGATAGTTTCTATTTGGCAAGTCATCAGTCTCACGCTTTCCTTTAGTTCTTTAGATATAGGTTTTTTTAGTTCTTTGGAATATTTAAAATAGCTGATTTAAAGTCTTGTTCTAATAAATTCAATTTCTGGATTTCCTCAGGGACAGAGTATTGACTGATTTTTTTCTTTTTTTCCTGAGTATGGGCCATACTTTTTTTGTTTCTTTGCATGTCTCATAATTTTGACTACAACCGGATGTTTTAAATAATGTAATGAGGCAACTCTAACAATCACTCACCTCACTTACCCACCCCACACCAAGGTTTATTGTTATTGTTGATGCCTTTGTTTAATAACTTTTCTGAACTAATTCTTTAAATTCTGTATTCTTTGTCATGTGTGGCCACTAAAGCCTCTGTTTGGTTGTCTTATGGGACAGAAATTTCCTTAAATGCCTAGAACCTGTAAGTTTCACAGCCTCTGCAGAGGGGTGCTGTGTACATGTTGAGTCATGCCTTCAGAACTCAGCCAGGCCATTTACAACTCCACTTTGCTTTCTGCTTTCCCAGAGCCTTAAGGTTAGCTAGAGGTGACAGCTTAGGGACCTCTCAGGTCTGTCCTGGGGACACGCACAGCTCTATACATGCAGGTGGATTTTTAGGTACATGGGAATGTGTCAGAGGTTTGCCAAGTCCCCCGTGGACATCTCATTCCCCAGTTTTCCATGTTAAACTTATTGTCAGCTTGTATTTAAAAGTAACTGTTATTTTACACAGAATTTTGTCAGCTTATTGTTTGTATCATGTTATTACCACCTCGGGTAGCTGTGATATTTAACAACTGTTGCTGATTGTTTTTAGTAAATGCTCGCTGGGAAAAGGTGGTTTGCACTGAGTTCTGAGTCAGGTCAGATTGAGACAAGCCTTGTGAATAGGATTTTCCAAGGAACTACCAAGACAGGTCAGATAATGACAGTTACCCGAGAATGGGGCTTTGGAGGAGCTCCCATCCCCTTCTGCCCCATCCAGAGGCTGGTTTTCACTGTGATTGTGGGCTCTTGGTCTTTAAGGCTGCCCCAGGGCCAGGGAGAGGGGCTAGAGACTAGGGCAAGTTAAAGCTCCACAAAGCTCGCTGTACTTACTGAGATTCAGCCATTTTCCTTGAATAAATACTCCCTAGGTTGTCACAAACCTTCAGTCAATCTCCAGAGTTCCGAGAAATGTGATCTGGGGCTATTTTTGCCAGGGACCTCATTCATTTTATGGAGGAGGTTTGTTTGAAGGGCCATATTTACCATCCCTGTTGCCACTCCTCTGTCTAGTCATTTTTAACCCACTTTAAATCAGTCCTTCCATGAGTAGCCCGGCTTTCTACTCTGCAGAGAAATTTTGTGCCAGCTAGATTTATCTTAACAATTAACATTTATGTGGTATATCAGTATTTTCACATATTTTATTTCATTTAATCATAAGTACTAGAACCACCAACTAGGTGGATGGATGTGTTAGTCCTACCAAGTAAGCACGTTTTATTTTTTCAGGATTACTTATTAGATAAATAATTTTATATTTACATTGGCTTGTGTCATTATTTACTCTTTAATGGTGCCGATAATCTGTTCTATCATGTTGAGTTGAGTCCTATAAGCACAGAACTTAGCCCAAAGACCATAAAGATCCAGTCCAGCTAGGTGACAAGCCATATAGACATCAAACAGCTCCCTTTGTCTTACTGCTGCTTCTTAAGGTTAAGTGAAATTTATAATTGATGCTGTTTTTACATTTTAGGTTACCACAAACTGCTGACTAAGAATGTGGCCGAGACTCCGGTCCATAAGCAAATCTCCAGAAGGCTGCTTCATAGACAAATCAAGGGCAGGTGAGTGACATCCTAGTCCAGGCTTCTTCACACACCCACACCACCTTCATAACAACCTTGTGGGCCACTGCTTGCCTTCTCTTAACCTATATGACTTAAATCTTAACTGTATTGCTTATACCCAAAGACTGTTCTATAAACTCTCTATGAGGGCAGGAGAACCATACAGAGTGTACTCTTGTCTGGTTTCTTTCGCCTGGCATAATTGTTTTAAGATTTATCCATGTTGTTGCATGCAGTAGTTCATTTATCGCTGAGTAGTATTCCATTGAATGGATGGATATTTCACAATTTTTAAATCCATTCATCTGCTGACATGGGGAAGGCTGGAAGTCTAGGATCCCAACTCGGCTTTTGCCCGTGGAGGTGTGGGTAGGGCTGCAGTTTTTTCCGTGGTGCTTGGCTGAAGTAGGGTAGTTATCATCTGAAAGTTTTTTGTCTTGCTTGGCTGCTGCTTTCCTACCTCTTCGACTTGAGAGAGCTCTTTCCTCGGGCATTTTTATCTGCTCCTGTTGGTGTATCCAGGCAGTCAGCTTCTCCTGCACCCACTCTGGGGTTTATGCAGCAAAAGAAAACCCAGGGAACTCACTACCCTGTCTATTGTGAAGGCCTCGAGGTCCCAAGCCAGATATCTTCTTCTCTCCACCTATCAGAGTCGTCTTCTGTTTATTTTATATATAATGCCAAGGGGTTTTTGGCTGTATTTTCAAGGGGAATAGGGAGAAGTGTGCTACTTCATTTTGTCAAGAATCCATCTTGACATTATTTATATACAAATTTTACACACTCGTGAAAGTTTATAGGATAAGATGCAAGAAGTGAAATTAGTGGGTCAGAGGATATATATTTTTTGTAACTAATTTTTTTAATAAAGCCCTTGACAAATTGGCAGAAATTAAGGCTCTTAAACAGAAATTTGAATGTTGCTACTCTTTACTGCGGCAGTCTGCTACTTAGGTATAATTTTTTAATGCATTAGTGGAATTTAAAATATTAATCTATTTTTAAATAAATTTTGATGTAAAATTGCTTTCAAAAAATAATCATTCTAACCACCTCACTCTCGACAATAATCGTATGAGAGTGCTGACCAATATTTGTATTATCAAACCCTGTGATCTTTGTTACTTTGTTAGATGAGAAGCTGTCTCCCTCTTTAATGTGTATTGATTACCAGTGATATTGAATAATCTTTGTGCTTGTTGTTCCTCAAGATCCTCTGATCCTGGTCTTGATATTGATGTTGTTGAAGAGTCCCCTGAAAAGGGAGATGGTGAGTGTTACCTTTTTTTTTTTAATGCATTCTACCTCGCTTCTGTGAAAACCTTTCTGCACTTGTATTGTCACTCTGCATATCTTAAGATATTTTACAGAAATTGTGATGGCTCTGGGTCCACAATATAGCTCAGTAAGTATTTAAAAGTGACTGTTCTTTTACACAGAATTTAGCAAGAATTTCTGGAGAAGAAACAATTTTACACAGTAGATTTCCAATTCAGAGTGAGGGCTAAACGACTGTGTTGTACAGTGCCTTATTTTAAAAATATATATGACAAAGGAGGAGTTTTTAAAAACTAACTTTTTTTTGTGATTGTTCAAGTAATTCATGTTTGTTGTGGAAAAATCAGAAAATATAGAGAACCCAAAATTTTAAAAATCATTTGATAATTCCACAGTTCAGGAATACTCTGTTAACATTTTAACATACATTCTTACTGCCATTATTTCTATACAAATGTGTGTAATATATATTATACATATGAGACCTAACCTGCATTTTTTTTTCCTGCAAAAGTCACACACATACCTTTTTTCACCCTACATTATGCTTAAAGATGGCAGTTTATGAGGCTTCTGAAGGTGACAGTCTTTTGTGTCAGTGTTTTTTTAAATATGTTTGTTGGGACCAGGTATCAAACCCCTCTTTAGCTTTTTAAGAGATACTTCAGAACCTCTTAAAGCCAATGGTTTGTTGAATTTCCATCTTTTCTGTGGTATTGCATAAATTTCGCCCATTTCTGACAACACAGGAAAATATCAAGCTTATAGTTCTCCCTAGTTACTTACTGTGGTTCTGGTTTTACAGAAGTAAGTTTGAGACGAAGTCCTCGAATCAAGCAGTTGTCACTTAGCAGGACAAATTCTGGTTCCTTCTATTCTTTGTCTCAGCCAAAGTCTCGAAGTGTGCAAAGAATCCACTCATTCCAGCAAGACAAGTCAGGTAACGACGCGGGCCCATCTGCCCTCACTAGTTTATGCTTTGGGGAAAGGAAGCATGAAATCTGACATTTTCTTTCTTGACATTGGAAAGTAGAATAGGCGTGTGTAGTTGAGGTTCAGGGCAATAACTAGGTGAATCCATATCCTTTGTAATAAGTCATCCCTTGGATTCATACACTTGGTTGTCCACACTATTGGTACTCATTCAAGAAGGAATTACCCATAATTTCCGTGGTATAGCCAAATCCTGAGGTATGTTAAATATCCCAGGTGGAAGGTGATATCTGTTTTTATGTTATTCATTCTTTTATCCATGATTAGCATGGTTAATAGATATGTGTTTTTATATTTATAAATTATTTCAATTGCCTACATTTTCTAACATAGGAGCTGGGGTTAATATGCAGTCTTATTAAAATTCAGGAAGGCAGCAATCATTGCATTGCTGGCATAATTGGGTGGGATTTTCTCCCCAGTAGCTCTCAAAAATAATTGTCTTCTTTCTTGGACAGACTGGCTGTTTTAATAGAATTGGGAGGGTAGGAGTTGAGAAAGAATTAAATATTGTTGCTATTTTAACTTGTAGACCAAAGAGAAAATTCTCCAGTTCAAAGTATTCAGTCTCCCAAGAGGCTTCTTTTTGGGGCAGTGTCTGAGAGGATCAGCGCCTCAGAGAAGGGTTCAGCCCTAATTAAAAGGCCTTCAAGAAACACGTTGGGTTCGGAGATACCTACAGCTTACCAGGTATGAAGTTTCTGTAATGTTTAAAACTGTGTACTCTCATGGAACACAAGAGACATGGCCAAGGAACCCATAGTGTCCATTAGGGAAGAGAAAGCAGGTGATCTACAGGTAATAATAGATTTAGGGTGGTTGGGTTGAGCCATGTGAATGATTACTGGGCATGTGGAAACTTAAAGCAGCAGGTTCGGCTGAAGCCACAGTGGTGGGGAGGAGATAGAGATGATCTCATCTACTGTCTTGGCTTTAGCTGTCATTTATATCATACACTACACACACACACACACACACACACGTAAAATACACTATATATATTTTTTTATCTTATTTTCTCTCTCTCTATATATATATATGTCATTCCAAAATGTGTAACAGTCACTCATCTGTCTCTGTTTGATTGTTTGATTTTTTAATTGCCCACTCAATACAGTCACCCATATTAGAAACCTGGGAGTCATCCTTGAGTTCTCCCTCCCCTGGGCATAGCCAATCCATCAAGCCCTGCCTGATTTATTTACAAACTGACTCTGGTATCCACCCCCTCTTCTCCATCCCTGCAATTCCTACCCTAGTTCACTTCTACCTGGAACATTTCAATAGCCTTTTCCCTCTCAAATCCATCCTCAAGCCAGAGGTCAAAGTGTTCTTTCCGAAACATTCATCTGACTTTGCTTAAAGCTCTACAGATACCCTCTGCTAAAGCAAGGTTTTCTAAGTTTTCTAACATGGAAGCTTTGTGTTCAAAAGTAATAATCTTTATTTGGAAACCCAGTAAATTGCTTAGAGGTTGGGGAGGACACAGAGCTCTGGGAAGGGTTTGAAAACCACAGATCTACACAACCAAGGTCAGTCTCCTCCCCCAGGCAGGCCGAGTCCTCCATGGTCTGGTCCCTGCAGGCCTGGCTGGCCTCAGCCCTCGCCCCTGCCCACTTCACACTCCACTTTCCCAGCAACCTCAGGCTGCACATTGTCCTGCACAGGACTGCTCGTTTTCACTCTCGGGCCTTCGCTCATACTGTTTTCTATACCTAAAGTCCCCTCTCCCCCACTTTTCCATCCTTTGCCTTCCCCTGCTGACAGCCATTCTCGAAGACCTGACTCTCTAGTCCTTCCTCCCTCCCCACAGCTAGGTCGGCAGCCCTCCTTTGTGTTCCATAAAGCCCCTTGCATATCCCTGTCACTGCATCAGCCACCCCTGTCTGTACCCTGCTGAACATGAAATGCCAGCTAGATTCCCTTTTGACACAATCAAGTAAGATTGTAGAAAAGGTAGGCGTTTGACTTCCTTACCTCTTGGAGTTTTTGACTACACTCTTGCAAGAAGGAAAGGAAATTTTTTGCTAGGGAGTGTCTTTTCTGAGACATAATCTTTGTTGCTGTGCCTTATATATCTGTATGTTCCATCCATATATATCCCCCTCCCCGCCATACACTGTGCCTGGCACATAGTAGGTGTTCAGTGAGCACATGCTGAGTGAAGGTGAACAGCAGATAAGGTGGCTCCTGGAGGCTGTGTGGGCAAAGGTCGGGAACAGCTGTCTGGTTTGAAGAGAGGGAAGACCTGGTAGATAGCTGCAGGTGGTAGAATGATTCAGTTAGAGGCAAAGCATGGTTTAGTTGTAGTATGCAAATTATTGCAATTATTTGTTCTTAGGGGAACAAACTAAAATTGGATACCGTGTTTGATCCTAGAAAAAGTAGACAAGTAAAATCCGAGTCATGTTATAGAGAGGGAAATGGATCCCTATTTGCAATTTCCAACTTAGATCATTCCTTTGGCTGAATATAAATCTCCCATTTGATTTTCTAATTGTCTTAGAGATTACTGAAATGCTTTTCAGAGAATATGGGTTATAATATTCAAACACGGAAATAAACATTTTTCTTTTCAGACTCCCAAGAAGAATTATCAGAAATCTCCAACCTTTCCTAAAACTACACCAAGAAGTTTCCCTCATACACCACAAACTCCATCGTACACTCCAGAAAGGCTGCAAAAATCCCCTGCAGAAATGACACCTGCAAAGCCGGCAATTTTTAACGAGCCCTTAAAAAACTCCTCCTTACATGGCTGTGACTCACCATTGGATTCAAAAATCACTCCTCAGAAAGGATACTCCCTGGCAGAAGAAGGTGCCTCTCTTGAAGCACAGATACCAGGAACTCCCAAAAGGCAAGGCGCTCAGCCATCTGGGCGTTTGCTGAATTGTACTTGGCCACATTCAGTGAGTTCTGGTCTAGAAAGCCCCTCCTGTCCAGCATCCCCAGCCCCATCAACTTCCCCGCCCAGGTGTGAGTGTCTGACTCCCGTCAGCTACTCTCTCAGAACATCTCCGAGAGCAGCAGCCTTCCCGGCAACACCTCAGAATCAAAAACGCCGGAAGCCTCATGTGCCTGGAGCTTCCAAGGCAGAGGCACCAGCCCAGACGCTAAAGGACGAAGTTGTCAAAACCCCAAAGAGACTAGGGAATACAGCTGTGATTTCTTCCCTACCTGTTACTCCAAAGAAACTACATACCTCTCCTTTATGTGATATTTCCAAGAGTCCCTTTAGGCAACCTTTGCTAGAGTCTTCTCCCCCTGGAGAACTGGATTGGAAAGAGCCCCGGATGTCATCCAGTGTAGCCACATCTCTCTCCGGTCTTGTTCCCTTATCTCCCCCCACAATCTCACAGATAGCTACATCTGATACAGTCCCTCCACCACCCCCTTCCAAAACTGGGAAACGGTGTAGAAAGACCTCTAATCCTGAGAGGAGCTTCCGGGAATGCCAGCCTGACACCTCTGCTGCTCCTGGGCTTGGTGCAACTGACAGCCCCGTCTCCACCACAGACTCTAGAAAGAACCAGAAGGGGGTAAGCCTATCTCCTCGGTCTCCTCCTAAAAGACGGAGCCACCCAGGTACTGGTTTTGGGAATGACTGGCATGTGTCCTCTCCTTTGCTCATTACAAGTGACACAGAGCATCTCACTCTCCTCGATGAAGCTGAACAAAATGGCAGTGATAACTTAAAAGGTAACATCTCAGCAGTGGAAGAAGGTGAGGGGCTAAGGACAGTGGTTGTTGATGAGAAGCCTTCTCTGTCTCACGCTGGGATTCCTCCATCTCCTCCTTCCTCTGGGCCTGGCTCTCCTCTGACACCCTCCTACGACCTGCGCTGTACTGCAGACAGAAGGCAGCGCCAGGCTGCAGCACAGCTGGAGAACCCGCAGGCACCAGCGTGGCATTCCAAAGCCTCTGCCAGCTTACAGAGCTACGAGGTTGAGCTGGAGATGCAAGCTTCTGGCCTTCCCAAGCTTCGGATTAAAAAGATAGACCCCAGCTCTTTGTTAGAAGCCAAGCACCTAGGAAAGGAGGAAAGCTGTCTGGGAGAGGAGAGCTTCTGCCCAGGCCTCAGCATGCCCAGGGGCAGCAGGGCCTCAGGCAAACCTGAACCCACCTACATGTCACCCCCCTGCCTCCGCCCCTCCCACAGCACACCTGGCAAGAGTGGGGGGCAAACCTACATCTGCCAGTCTTGTACCCCCACCCGCTGCCCCTCTAGTACCCCCTCTCCCTTTCAAACAGATGTTGGGGTTCCTTGGACACCGTCCCCCAAGCACAGTGGGAAAGCAACTCCTGACACAATTAAAGACTGGCCCAGGAGGAAGAGGGCAGTGGACTGCAGCGCCGGCCCCTCTGCTGGAAGAGGCGAGGTCAGTACAGACCTTTCTGGGAGCCTGTGGTTGCTGGAGCCCCAGGGAAAGGAGCGAGGCCTTGAAGTCAGCATCCACGAGGCTCCCATCTTGGAGGATTTCGAGCTCGAGGGGGTGTGTCAGCTGCCAGACCAATCGCCCCCCAGAAACAGTGTGCCTAAGGCCGAGGACGCCACCTCATGGGGGCAGTTCGGGTTGAGTTCCAGGAAGAGACTCCTATCTGCCAAGGAAGAAGCTGAGTACGGAGCCAAAAGAGCGTATGACAACCTGAGAAAAGACTCAGAAGTCAGTAAGAGTGAAGAGAGGTCTCCAAGTTCAAGTATGCGACAGCTACCCTCCACAGGAGACGATGAGGTGTTTGTTTCTGGTGAGTTTGTTTTTGAAACCCACTTGCCATGGTTTCTGTTGGGCTGGGTATTTGGTGAGGAGGCATTTGCAGTTGCTTCTTAGGAAGGCCTGGGCTTCCTTGCTGGGGACTCCGTGGGGCTGCACTGACCCTGTGGGATCTCTTTAGGCTCCACCCCACCTCCCGGCTGTGCCCCGCGGACCTGCCTCTCTGCCAGCGGTCTCCAGGCTCTGACCCAGTCTCCACTGCTGTTCCAGGGGAGGACACCTTCCTCTCAGTGCAAAGACCACAGAGGTAATTTGTTTGCTAGAGGTCCAGGATCAAGCTCCTGTCCTGTGGGTGACGCTCTTAAGTTCACTCAGGGTTGCCAGGCAACTCAATTGTGGAGGAGCCTTGGGGAATGCCAAATATGGGATAGAGGATTTTGTGCCTGCAGTGGCATGTGTCCTTTCCAGAGAAACTCCACATCTGTGGAGTGTGCAAACTATACGTCTGAACAGAAACCCCCTCAAAATCCTACTAGAAAATCTTAAATCTTCAGTCTTCCTGAAGATGGTGACAGCGGTGGGCATACTGCAATAAACTGCTCACTTAGAACCTGCACAGGAAGGTGTTCTGAGCAGCACAAATGATAGTGTGTTTGAGCCAGGTCCCCGCAGCGGGTTTCTCCCGTGTTTTCTGCACATGCGGCATGGTGACTGTAGTGCGGCCAGCCCTCAGACTCTAGGACTCGCCTTCCGCAACGCCATCTGCAAGAACAGGATCTGGCCTATTGACTGCACTGATAGAACTGAAAGGGAGTGTGGGAGGTGGTTCTCTTCCCTCAAAACTAGGATGAATCATGCAAAATAGCATAACCCCACAGATCTGAGGCTGAAAGAATGTACACTGCATCAGACTGAGGGAATTCAAACTACAGGCACTGTGCATTGTACAGTTGCTTCCTGTTGGCTCAGGCATAACTGTTGAGGGCAGAGGGCCTTGTAAGAAGTGTGGGTAACATTGCTGCAGGACAAGAGAACCTCCAAGCAGCGCTGAATTTCTTAAGTCCGTTTTTGTGCGTAACCCTCTGCGGTTTAAGCCCATTTTGTTTTTCTGTTCGGTGCTCGGTTACTTCCTGCACACTGAGTCTTTCTCTGCCTTTTTCTAGATGAGGAGAGGGATGTATTTCCCTCCGCCGCAGAAGAATCTCCTTTCAGCCGAGCACTCTCCAGGAGACGCCCCATCAGCAGAACTTACTCACGGAAGAAGCTCATCAGCTAGTCAGGATGGAACCCAGTTGGAGGACTTACAACTACAAACATGACTGAGCTCAAAAGAGGAAGGTGACATCACAGGACCCTATGGGCATAAATAAATTGGGGGCCTGGTCTCAAGCCTCTTTTACTGTGGTCAGCTTTCAGATCCCCACTAGATGGCTTAGGGTTTCCAATTCCCTTCATGGAGTCCGTCCACCCCAGGCCCTGCCCCTTGTCACGGGGAGGCTGGGGAGGTGGCGCGGAGGGCAGCGAAGCTGGTGCCGTAACCCAGGCAGCCCTGGGAGTCAGGGAACCAGACAGGGAATCGCAAGACCAGAATCCCATTCCAGCCCTGCCCCAGCCGTGACCGTGGCAAGCCAGAGGGCTGCTCTGCGCCTTGCTTGTGAAAATGGAGACAGGGGCCCTGCCTTGGGGTCCCTCGAGGGGCTGCTGTAAGGCTGGGACACTACAACGTGGGCAGTGTTTTGTAAACTGTGAAGCCCCGTACATGAGACTGAAGGCTGCAGTAACTTTCTGCATTCCCCGAGTAACAATAAAATCGTCCCTGGTGACTCAGCTTTCAGTCCATTCGTTCCGTGTTCCAGCCTGAGCCTAAGTGACCCTGGCCCAGCTCTAGTATTTTCTGGAGCAGCTACATTTCAAGGTCTGCCCTGAGAGTCAGCCTGTTCATGGCCCAGGCCTTGCCAGTTTGTCGGGAGAGCTGGCTCCTGGGGGAGAGCTGGCTCCTGGCGTCTACCTGGAGCACCCCACAGAGAGGCCAGAACTCTCTCACAAAAGGGTTCAAGCCTATTGTGTTCCCAAATCTGATTCCTCCTATTGTCTTGTAAACCAAACTCTAAGTGGAAACTCCCATTTCTCTCTTCAGAGATTATTGTTTATTATTAAATGTTTTTTTAAGGTTATAAAAATGTACTAAGAAGTTTCCCAGTTCCCCCTTTATACATTAGACCATTTAAACCACAACTCTGTTGCCACTGACCATTTTGTGACAAGACTTGGCTGAACCCCAGAACTGTGGGCACACGCTTATGCCTGCCTGAGACCAGAATTGTCCTGAAACTCTTGCACAAGCCAAAAGATGGCAGTCAGGTACCGCAGCTTAAAGGAAGTGAGTGGTAGGAATTTGCATATTATTGTTTAAAATGAAAGTCCAGTTTTATTGGGCTGTGGCCCAAATTTGTTGGCTCCACTTAGCATGAAGCTGAGGACCCACATTTAGGGTGCAAGGTAAAGACCGTCCTTCACAGAAGCAAAACAAGCAACTGCACCTTTCAGCAGGATCGGAGTCTCCCTCCAAGGCAGGGGTCTGCCCCAAGGGCCTATAGGGGGTTTCTCCGGACGTCAATCATCCCTGGGCTGGCTCTTCGTAGCTCCCGCCGAGGCTTGGGCAGAGGCCCGAAGTTCCGGGGCAGACCCACCTCGCCCGCAGGCAGCACCCGCCCCGGCAGGGACTCAGCCGTCTCCCGCTGCCTCAGCTCCTCGGGGGAGCCCTGCTCTTCGCCACTCAGGCTTGAGCGTTTCCAGGTCACGGGTAATGGAGCGTGGACCAAGTCCCGCATCTCCTCCCGGGTGCGGGGGGCCCCCTCAGCAAGCGGGGACAGCCAGAGAAGCTCGGGCGCTGGGTGCAACTCCTCTTCGCTCCCGGGGGCTTGTCTGCTCTCCATGCACAGGCTCCTCTTCTCCCCACCTGTCACGGAGAATGGCACGTCCTCGTCAGAAATGGAGGTGGCAACACCTTCCCAAAGTCCTAGCTTCCCAATGCCCCGGCACAATAAGCAACCTGTGACACGAGCCCCTAAGCCCAAGTGAGGGTGGTTTCTAAGCTTTCCTCAGAACAAAG
Organism: Indri indri; assembly: GCA_004363605.1. Lineage (NCBI taxonomy): Eukaryota > Metazoa > Chordata > Mammalia > Primates > Indriidae > Indri > Indri indri. The sequence goes on along the minus strand of RJWJ010015295.1, from coordinate 13,880 downwards.
GAATGAGCCTGACTTCAGAGCAAGCAGGGCCAGGAAGGCACGAAGACAGCAGGTAAAAGTTACCCCTGCTCTGGCCTGCAGCAGTCACGGCGCTGAGCTTCTGCTTTAGTTCCTGGTTTATCCACATGTGGCGGCCCAGTTCCTTCTCCAGAGCTTGAATCCGGGCCTCATATTGTCTCCTGCTGTCCGCGAGCCCCTCCCCAAGGTGGTCTAGAGGGAAAGGCGGAGAAGAGCGAGGTGAGCGGTGAGGGGCTGCGGGCAGCGGGGCCTGCGAGCGGTGGGCCAGGGCTGCCTCACCGCGACTCTGCTGGAGCAGCAGCTGCACGTTCTGCTCGTGCTCCTTCTGCTGCAGGGTCAGCTGGCGGTCCATCTCCAGGCGCTGCCGCTCCAGGGCCACCTCCAGCCAGTACACCAGCCTCTGCTGCTCCTCCAGCTGCATCTCCAGCTCCGAGAAGGCGATCTGCTGCTGGTGCTGCTCCTCTCGGAGCGTCACCACCTGTCCCGAGACCCAGCCAGGCTCAGCCCCCTTCCACCCAGGTCATCTTCAACCAGGGACAGCAAGTATTGACAGACTTGCCACCGTGGTGCCATGTCACTAAGAAATCACTGGGGTCTTTCCTGCTGAGCTAAGACTTGGCCTCAGATGCCTTCTCGGCAGTGTCCAGTGACCATTTGCAAACGATCGGAGCTGGCTCTCAAGATGGAACTTATCTCCATCTCTGCTGCAAACCCTTTCCTAGCCCCACACCACTGAGCTGCTGGGCAGAGCCTCAGGCTGTGGAATTCCATCTGGGCCAACCTCAGCACTAGGGACATTTCAGGCCAGATAATTCTTGGTTGTGGCAGCCTGACCTGTGCATTGCAGGATGTTTAGTAGCATCCCTGGCCTCCACCCCCACCACTGAAAACCAAAAGTATCTCCAGACATGGCGAAATGTACCCCTGGGGCAAACCATCCCCTGTTGAGAACCACTGATCTGGCCAAGGGCCACCCTGAATTTAGCCAATCAGACCAGAAGAGGGGCGGAGAAGATTGGGTCTTAGTTTCACTAAGGAAAACAGGCTTTAAAGGGGAGAGTCAGGAGACAAGTTGGTCCTGATTCTGTTCCCCTATCTGGGAGGAAATGGGACATTCGCTAAGAAGTTGCTATCCAGCATCCCCACATGAGTTGCAGAAGGAGGAGGGTTTGTGGGCCAGTGACCCACCTTGTCGAAATACTTGCAGAGCAGGGCTCTGGTCTCCGAGGATGAGAGGTAGCTGAGCTTGGCCATGAGGTTCATCTCACACTGGGACAGCAATGAGGCTGAGGCCCGAAGCACCCGCTGGCGGCACGTGATGGCTTCGTTCTTGTACTCGATGGCAGCGTCTAGGGCCTCGATGGCCTCATCCAACTGGAACAGTGTCCGCTCCTCCTGCGGGGACAGGGGCACATATGGAGTGGGTGTACTGGGCTTCCTACGCCTCAGAGCACCCACCCTCTGAACACCAAAGTCCTGGGCAGACACGTGACAGTCAACACTTAGCCTTAAGTGTCCCCTCATCCTGAGAGCAGAGTCAGCACATCAAGAGAGGTGTCCCCTGCCGTCACAGCCTTGACCGGGGGACAGGGTGGGCACAGCCAAGAGGCTGCTTGCTCAAGTGCATGCCCCCTTGAGTGATCTACACTCGGGAAGCTCAGAACACCTAATGTGGAACAAAAGGCATGGTTGGGATTGCCACAGAGGTACCATAAGGTCTTCTGGGTAAGTTTATACAGTCAAGCGTCACTTAACAACGGGGATACACTCTCAGAAACACGCCATTAGGCAGTTGCACCATTTTGTGCAAATCATAGCGTGTACTTGCACAGACCTAGATGGTGCAGCCTGCTACGCACCTAGACCATCTGGGATAGCCCACTGCTCTGAGGCTACAAACCTGGACAGCGTGTTACCGTGAATGCTGTAGGCAACTGAAACACAATGGCATGTATCTGTGTATCTACACATATCTAAACACAGAAAAGGGACAGTGAAAATACAGTATCTTATGGGACCATCATATATGTGGTCCCTCGTTTACTGAAACTTTGTCACGCAGCGCATGACTGTGTTCACGTAGGACTCCTCTGCTCGGGGAACACAAGCATGCGGCCAAGGTGGGCTGAACATGCGCCAACACCCAAGCCCCCACGGGGAGTTGAGACGCTCAAGCACGTGTTCTAACGAGCACACGACTGAAGGAGTGCAGGTTCCAGCTGGAAGGTCACGTGGTTGGGCCCGTGTCCCAGACTAGGGGGCTCGAGCAGTGGCAGAAGGGCCAGGCCAGCCCTCGCCAGCCCCCACCCCACCTTGCAGGGCCTAACACACAGCGGGACTTGTGCACAAGCAGCAAGGCAGCACCCACGCAGGGCCAGAGCGGGGGCTTAGGGGGCCGCAGACAGCCGGACCATAGCAGCGGAGAGCCAAGCGGAAGGGCCGAGCTGCCGGGCCACCCACAGGGCGCACCTCAGGTGATAGCAGGCTGCCCTGCTTCAGCTTGCTGTCGATCTCCAGGCGCTGCTTCAGCAGCGAGTCCTTCTCTTGGCGCAGGCTGTCGATCTCCCCGCGGATCTGCTGCTGGCTCTGGGCACTGCCCTGCCGCAGCTGCCCGCTCTTCTCGGAGAGCTCCTTCTCCAGGTGCTCCAGCCGGCTGGACACTCGCACGATGTCCTCGTTGAGGGCCTGCGGGCAGCACCACCAGGGATTAGGCAAGGAGCAGGCGCCACCCTCACAGTGCTGACAGCAAGGGCCAGCCTGGCCGCTGGTGCTAAGGAGGATGTGGGTTCTTCCCTCAGGAAACCTACAATCTGGATGCTCTGCCCAGCGGGAGGCCCGAGTCTTAGTTCACTTAGAAACTCAGGGAGTCGGGCCAAAAGCCCCAGAGATGGCCAGAGGGGCATCCGTACAAGCAGAGGGAAGAGGCCCTCCTGGCAATGAGGCATGACATGGGCAAAGGAGACGGGGGTGGCCTATTGCTGAGAAGACTGACTGGAAAGTGACAGGAATTATGGAAATCGGTGGCCAATCCCCGGCCTTTCCTGGAGCTGAATGAAGAGGAAGTGAGGGTTCTAAGGGCCAAGGGAGGTTAGGAACCATGCAGCAGCACCCTCACTCCTCCTGGACTTCAGAGTGCTCCGTGATGGCAGGAGCAGGGTCCTGGCCTCTGGCTCTGGAACCCCTTGGGAATCCAGCCAGCACCTCTACCGGAACAGGCTCTGCACTTTTGTTTGACAACACCCCCCCAGCCCTAATCACCATGGCAACATTTGATGGAAGAGGAAACTGTGGCCCAGGAGCTGACCTTCCTACTCGAGAGGGAGTGATGATGCCAGGTGCAGAAGTGGCTTTCTATTTGGCCACACCGCCTTCCCATACCTTCTTGTCCTCATTCTTCCTGCACAGGCCCCAGGCAGCTGGCTAATGAGTGAAATGAATTGCAGGGCGCATCTTGGAGAGATTCCCCTACCCACACATCAGTACCTGTGTCATAAACATCCTAAAGCCTAGAGATCTTGAGGAGCCACAGGATATAACCCAGGAGGACAGAGCTTCACCTCTCTGGAACTTACCTGGCAAAGACATCATCCAGAAGAACTTCACCTGTCTAGACCTCCCCTGCAGGGACGTCACCTATTAGAGCCTCACCTGGCCGGACCGCAGGGACCCACCTGGCTGGACCGCAGGCGCTTGCTCTCCAGCCCCGTCTTCTCCTGCATCAGGGCCTCCTTCTTGGCCAGGATGGCCTCCCGCTTGTGCAGCTCCTCCCCCAGCTCCTCCAGCGCCCGCCGCTGCTGCAGCACCTTCTCCATCTCCTGGTCCAGCCACTTCTTCTGCTCCTCGATCTTCTGAGGAGAGTAGGGAGGCCACTCAGTGCCCACCTATGGCTGTGTGAGCCGCCACCCAAGGTCTACTGGGGAGAATGGTGCGCCCACCAGCCAGCCCCCAGGGGACCCTGGCAAGTGGCCAGGGCAGCCCAGCCAGGCTACGGGAGCTCTGGGAGGTGCGGGCGCAGCCCAGTCCCACCTGCTGCTGCTCCAGGCTGACCACAGAGCCGTTGCTGCCGCTGCGCCGCTTCCTCTGGAATGCCGCGATCTCTTCTGTCTTGATTTTCAGGATCTTTTGCTGCTGTTCATGCTTCAGCTCCAGCTCCTGGGTGAGGAAGCTCGTGAGCGCGGCTGTTTATGGTGCCAGCACCTTACCAGAGCCGCCAGTGATCCCAAAGCCCGCAGGAGGGTCCGCCCACTCTCGAAACAGCCCTGTGAATCATCCTCCCCATTCACCCTGCCCCACATCTATCTGGGGGACCAGGACACAGATGCAAATACTTATCTTGTCCCTACGAGATACCAGTCACCTATATACTTCAACTCACTGAAGTTTCACCTTAGCCTTGAGTTTCCAATAACACTCCATTTTCAGATGGAAAAACAAACTCAAAGAGGCTAAGTGACATGTTTTGTTAAGACCACATGGCTGTGACTGGAGGACCCTGCCTGGGCTCCCTGGGCCGAGGCCCGAGCTCGGCCTCCTGGCCTGGACAGAGGGCGCCCCGCCCCGCCATGAGCCTGACCTTGACGCGGTGCTGCCGCTTGTTCATCTCCGTCTCTAGGCGCCGCTTCTGCTCTGTTTCCTCCCGAAGCCGCCTCTGCAGCTGGCCCTGCTGCTGCCGCATGAGCTGCACGTTCCTCTCCAGCTCCTGGAGCCGCTTCTCGCTCTGGGCTGACAGTGACACCAGCCGCTCTGTCGCCTGCTTCTTTTCCTTCAGCACCTGGGACCCACACAGTCTCCACTGGGCCATGCACGGGCCACCTCGAGCCTGCATAGTCCCTGCCACTCAACGAGGGTGGGAAGGACCCAAGGACAGATAAATGGACAGAGGAACAGACAGAAAGAAAAACAGGTAGGTGGATGATAGACTAATAATAATGAAATACTAATAGGGTAGCTACTGTGACATTTACCATGCACCATACTAAGTACTCTGTATTAAATGATCCTAACAAACCTAAGAAAAAGTATAACTATCATTATTCCTGTTTAACAGATTAGAAAACTAAGGCACAGAGAGGTTAGGAAACTTGACCAAGGACACACAGTAAGTGGCCGAGCTGGGACTCACACCTGAGGAGTCAGGCTCCAGAGCCCCGCACTCAACCATTCTACTATGTTGTCTCATGGACACCAGAACTGAGAAAAGAAGGAATGGACAGTGGATGGACAGCTGCAAAGATGGAGAGGTGGGTGGGGTCATATAAAGGTAAAAAATAGGTACAGTGTTGTGGGCTGAATTGTGTCACCCAAAATTCCTGTATGGAAGCCCTAAACCCCGTACCTCTGAATGTGACTGCATTTGGAAAGAGGGTCTTTAAAGAGGTGATTAAGGTTCGATGAGGCTACCAGGGTGAGCCCTAATCCAACAGGACTGGTGTCCTTAACAGAAGAGGAAGAGACACCAGGGAAGTGCACAGAGGAAAGGCCGTGTGAGGACACGGCAAGAAGGTGGCCATCTGCAAGCCAAGGAGAGAGGCCTCAGGAGAAGCCAGACCTGTGGACGCCTTGATCTTGGACCCCTAGCCTCCAGAACTGCGGGAAACTAAACTTCTGCTGTGTGAGCCATCCAGTCTCTGGCACTTTGTAATGGCAGCCCTCGCAAACTAACACAGACGACGCACGAATCAACAGAACCGCACGGAAGGGGGAAGGACGCATGGGTAAGTGGACAGCTGGTCAATCACTGCTAAGAGGCTAGACAGACGGGTTAGATGGACCACGGGCTGACAGACAGGGAGGACGGGCTGAGGGGTAAGAGTGGAGAGCCGGAAGGGGCTGGGTGGATGGAGGGCGGGAGGGCTGCATGCTGAAGGGCAGGTTTCTTTAGATGCCCACCCCTCAGCCTCTCACTGGGCTCCTAGGTGGTCACCAGGCAGTACCTGCCTCCCTGCTTCTGCTGTGTTTAAAGCTGAGCTGAGAACCCCAGCTTCTATACAATGCCAGCCCCACCCCAGGAGGCCAGGGTGGGGTGGGGGGCTATTGCCACCAGCTACGGCTGGGGCACAAGGGCCTGAGCACGCATAGGTTCCACAGTGAGCGTGTGCCTCAGAGCCCACATGTCCTGGTCCCAGGGACCACAGCCTGGGAAGCCAGAGCCGCCCACACCCTTCACCCTGAGGCCCCGACACAGACCTGCACCTGGCTCTGGGCTGCAGCAACCCTCTTGCGGAACTCCTGGAGCCGCGACCGCTCCCCAGCATCCTGGGGCTCCCTGCCCTCCAGCTCCCGCAGCTGCCTCTGGCCTTCGCTCAGCTCCGCCCGCACCCGCTCCGCCTCCTGCTCCAGCTCCCGGATGCGCTGGCTGTGCTGGCGGTTCAGGGCCTGCGCCGCCTTCCCTGGGAGAAAGCGGGCCATCAGCACAGGTGGCTGTGCTCCACCCAGAGTGCCACCTGTCCATCCCTCTGGGAGCTTTCCCAGCCCTTGGACACCTGCATGGATTTTGTCAAAACTTTGTACCACCAGTACCATGATTCACTTAAATATTTTTTCTTCAAACCAATCCGCTTTCAGAATGACCCTTATCCACTGCAGTGAGCCAAGGAAATTACAACTTCGGTAGTCTTATTTTTACCTGATACATGCTAAAATAAATACATAACTTGAACCTGCATATAATTAAGCATCTAGATCTAACCTCCACTTGCAAGAAATCTGGAGGATAGAGGAACAAGTTAAATGACACAAGAAAACAAGCAGACAAACTCAAAATGTTTGGGGTTTGGAACATTCTAAGGATGACTGTGAAGAGGTGACAGAAGAGAGACCTCAGACTTCAGAACCCAATATGGTCAGCCCTCCATGAATGTGGGTTCTGCATCCGCGGGTTCAACCAATCGGATGGAAAATATTTGAAGAAAAAAAAAAAAGGATGGTTGTGTCTCTATGAAACATGTACAGACTTTTTTCTCATCATTATTCCATCAACAATATAGATTAACAATGATTTATGTAGCATTTATGTTGTATCAGGCATTATAAGTACTCTAGAGATGACTGAAAGCATCCGGAAGGACGTGTGTAGGTTGTGTGCAAACACTGTGCCATTTTATATCGGGGACTGTGAGCACACGAGGATTCTGGTATCACAGGGGGTCCTGGAACCCCTGTGGACGCCCAGGGACAACCATATGTGTGTGTGGAGCATGTCTGGGCCTGGCGCAAGCAGCGGGTGTGGACAGACACTGCTGAACGACCAAGACGCCAGCTTGCCCTGGGCGCTCAGAGCTCATCAGCTTTGTGAGATGTGCGAACAGCATCGCAGTTTGGTGAAAACATCCACATTTTTAGAGAGGCTCCCTGGAGGGTATAGGGATGAAAGACATGACATCTGGGATCTGCTTCAAAACATTTCAGCCAAGAAAAAAGGGAGAGGAGAAACAAACGTGGAGAAATCTTGGTTACTGCTTAGTCGGATGGTGGGTATCTGGGGACCACTGTATTAGTCTCTCATGTGGGTTTCAAAATTTTCATAATGGATTCTGGAATAAATAAATTCACAACTGGTAAAAAGGCTCAACTGATCACCACCTGAAATTGTCCCCTGCTCCTTTACTTGTATCACCAGTAGTAGGCGCAGCATGACTTGGTCACAACCCCCGTGTGCTGCGAGACCAAGAGATGCTGTGCCCAGCAGGATGCCTGAGATGCAGCAGCCACTGGATAAATAAGACACCGCCACGAGTAAGCCATTCCAAGCACTACCTAAATGAACCCATTTCGCCCTCACAGCACCCCTGTGAAGCAGGTACAATGACTGGCCCCACTTTAGAAATGAAAACACCAAGGGCCGGAGGAGTTATGCTACTTGCTCAAGGTCGCACAGCTGGAAGAGGCTGAGCTGGGTGTCGCACCTAGGCCATCTGGCCCCTGCTTCTAACCACCACATCGCTGAACCCTCTCTGAGACAGCGTGGGAGAAATCAATGAGAACGCCCCAGGTGGGAGGCCCACCGCAACGCCACCCTCACCTGTGCGGACCAGCTCGCCAATGAGCTCCTCCTTCATGCGGATGTTGATGGCCAGCTCCCGGATCTTCTGCTGGGCCTGGGCCAGCCGCCACTCAGAGGGGGTGGCAGCGGGGGCCTGGCGGGTCTGAACCAGGGCCTTGCTCCTGCCAGCCACTGCAACAGGCAGACTGTCAAGGTCACCGCCCCAACTGACAGTGGGGGAGATAGAGGAATGGAGGGCAGGGGCATGGCCAGGGCAGGGGCTGCCAGGGATGTTGAGGGGACTGTCCCAGGATGGCTGGCCCAGGACCACAGAGGGGAAGGGGTGAGGGGGGCCCCTCTCCCCCGCCCCCAGCTTACCTCTGGGCCCCAGGATAGCCGCATCCAGCTCTTCAAGGTGAAGCTCTGGGCCCTTCCTGTCTGGCGGACTCCCTGGGCGGGCCCCCAGCCTCTGGCTCCAGTTGCTGATTCCATTTCTGGAGGGCAGAGCAGGAGTCTAAACTCCTCCCCAGTTCCTGCCCCAGCCCAGCCACCTCCCAGCCCTGGAGGGAGGGAAGAAGAGAGGCCATTGGGCCTTCCATCTTCGAGTCAAGGTAACCTGGGATGTCAGGCTGGCCAGAGTCCAGGGCCAGAGCTTAGGAGGCACAGGACAGACAGCTGGGGCACCAAGGGCCTCCCTGCCTCAACCCACTCCAGTGAGACCTCTCGGTTCAGAGCCCACAGCCCCTGTCCTCTCCCCAAGAATTGGCCAGAGTGATGTCGGTGAGGGCACCCTGAGACCTGAGACGCTTCCCCGACTGCTGTCAGGGGAGGAGACAGTGGGATCCTCATTCTGCTCCGGCCCCGCCCCAGGCCGAGTGGGCCCTGGTCAGGGCGGGTCCCACTCACCTGCGCAGGTGCAAGGTCTGCCTGGGCAGCTCCTCCTCCTCCTCGTCCTCCTCTGCTGATGCAGCTGAAGAGCCACTTTCCAGCCTGTCCACCTCAGCGAGCAACTCAGCTCCTGCCTCCCTGCCATGTGTCACCTACAGGGGCGTGAGCCATTTCCCATCCCGAGTCTCTGCTCCCGCAGCGTGCCCTGCCTGCCATCCTCACGCTTCTGCCTCAAGCCCAGCCGTGCCTTCGGGATCTAGCCCAAACGACACCTCCAGGAAGCCTTTTTAATCTCAAGCTGGAGCAAGAGCTTCTGCCCCCACCCCTTCCACCCTGCTCCTGCTCCCATGGTGCCTGGTACTCCTCAGTTGACAATCCACCCTTTCTATCTCGTGCACGGGTCATCTGCACCCAAGTCCTATCTCACCAGCAATTCCCTGCCACAGTGCTGGGTGCACAAGAGACTTCTGCCGAGGGTTTTTAGAGCTTAGGTGACCCAGAGCTTTCAGGCATAGCAGGAGTAGCCTTTGTCCAAAAGGCTTCGAGTGGCAGAACTAGAAGCAGGAGACCACAACTCCTGTAAAAGTGATCTTGGAAAGAGAGGCACCCAAAGGCAGAGGGGACGGCCTTGGAGGTGATGAGCTCTCTGGCTGCAGAGGTGTGAGAGCTTTCTATCTGGTGCCGGTGGCCAGAACCCCCTCTGTGACCTCACTCCAAGCAATCTCCACCTCCCCCAGGGATGCCCAATGGCACTGGACCCTTCTGAGAGGCCTCGCAGAGTCACCCAAATTGTGTCCCTTTCCCTAGAACACCAAAAGCAGCACCTCACATTGCCCACCCATGAAAGCACGGAGAGGGACGTGTGTCTCTCACCACCCTGCCCCTGCCCCTGCCCCACCTGACCCATCTAACAAGGCCCAGCAGACACCCAGCCTCACCCCTCCTCACCTCTCCCCACTGCTCAGGGCCACCGTCATCCCCAGGGAGGCAGGCAGGGGGCACCATGCCCAGGACATGGGCCTGGACACCCCCCAGGGGGGCTGTGTGCGGCCGAGGTACAAAGGACCCGGGGGACAGGCCCTGCAGGAGCCCTGGGGCCCCCCAGCCAGGCCGCACCAGCTCTAGCCGCAGCCGCAGCTCCACCATCTCCTCCTGTTGCTTCCGCAGCCGGTCACTCTGCAAGACAGGGTCCAGACGCTGAGAGCGTGTGGATGCTGGGGGCAGGGATGCTCTGACCCTGTCACCACCTCGTCACACTCCCACCATGCCAGCCCGCCACCTCCAATCACTGCCACCAGAGGGCACCAGGCGCAATGCCAACCTGGTTACACCTGGCTCCAAGGTCCCACGCTGCTGCCCCTCCAGCCCCCTCTCCCACCCATGTTCACCGCCACCCAGCAAAGCTGTCCTGCTGGCGGTCCCGCGCACCCACCCGCATTGTTCTGTTGCTCACCTCCACACTTTGCTCATGCTCACACCCACTGTGTCCCTAAGCTGGCTAACTCCCTCTCATCCTGAGAAACTCGGCTCCGACTTCCCCTGCTTCCTCCTCCAGGAAGCCCTCCCCGCACTGTGGAAGGGACCGCCCCACCTGCAGTTTGTACTGCTCCATGGCGTCCTCCAGCGCAGCCAGGAAGTCGCGGTTCTCCTCCTCCAGCCGGGACACCTGGCTCTGCAGGCTCAGCAGCTGCTGCACCCCCTCATCTTCCTATGGGGCAGGGAGAGAGGCTTCAGGGGCAGGGGTTGGCAGGGCGAGCTGGGACGCCAGGTTCCTTCCTGCGCTCTGCCATCGGCTCGTCCAGCCCTGCCTGCAATAAGGGCTCCAGACCCACTAGAGGGGAGGGCACCCCAGACCCTGCCTGGCCTGAAGTCCCCTCTGCAAGCCATTTGGGCCATCTCTTGTAATCATTAATCATATTTTTATTAGTAATAAGATAATCACTATTATTATGATTATACGAACAACTTAGCCCTCACCCGCATGCCAGGCATTTGTTACACCTTCAGCCCTACAACATCCGCAGGAGGTAAGTGCTGAGGTTCTCCCATATTTCACAGAGCCCCTAAGAGTCAGCCAGGGTGGGCCCCCGCTAATGGACAGGGTGCAGGGGCACAGCTGGCTGTCTGAAGACCCTCTTCCTTCCTCCCTTCCCTTCCCCCTCCCCGGGGACACACCCGGCCCTTGGCCACCTTTCTCCCGCCGGGCCCCTGCGCCGCCTGGTCCTCAGCGGAGGCGCTCTCGATGCCACTGTCGGGCCCGGAGGCGGAGCTCAGGGCGCTGCGCTCGCCCTCGACGGCGCACAGCCAGTCGCGCACCTTGCGGGCCGCGGCGCCGGGCAGCCCGGGCTCGGCCTGCAGCTCGCGCAGGAGGCTGTAGGCAGCGTCGGTGCAGGCCCGGTAGCGCGCGCACTCGGCGCCCAGGCGCGCGGCAGCGGAGGCAGCGCGGCCCGGGGCGCGCCGGCCGCGGTGGATGATGCGCGTCTCGGAGCGGTGGCGCGGGGGCCCCCGTGTGCCGGCCGCCGCCTCGTCGGGCGCCCGCTCGGCCTCGGGCCGCCAGTTGACCGTGGCGCGGTTGCGGATGTTCTGGGCGCGGCTGGCGTAGTTGAGGGTGTTGAGGGTCTCATCGAAGTCGGAGGAGGAGGGGCTGACGCAGGCGATCATCACCGTCTTGGCGTTCCCGCCCAGCGAGTCCTTGAGGATCCTGCGCGCGAGGGCCAGGCGTCAGGGGCCCCAGCGAGCCAGGGCCAGCGGGCCAGACCCCGCAGGGCTCCTCCGCGTGGCCCCTGCGGGCGGGGGCCCTCGGACTGCGACGAAGGCGTGTCCTGGAGTCAGAGGGGTTCCCACCCCCCTCTCAGGGGCTTAAACCCCCATCCCAGGCCAGGTAAGAGCCGAGGGGCGGCTCACCGGGTGATCTTGGAGTCGCGGTAGGGGATGTGGCTGCCTCGGCGCTGGGGGTCCCCCAGGGCGCTGATGACGTTGCCCAGCGCCAGGAGGCTGCTGTTGATCTGGATGCTCTCCTTGAGCCGCTCGCCCGTGCTGCCCGTCTTGAGCACCCTCTCTGAGCCCGCCAGGTCCACGAAGTGGAACTTGGAGACGAGCAGCTGGCCGGCGGCGGGGCGCGGCAGGCGGCTGGGGGCACGCCCTCGCTGCTCCAGGGTCACGGTGAAGACCGTGTGCGAGCGGCTGGACAGGCGGTTGAGGTGCGTGGCCCCCGTGTGCCGCGCTGCGTTGCCCATCTCCAGGACGCTCAGCACCTCGTCCAGGCCCTCCACGTCCACCTCCTTCACCCCACACAGCACTGTGGGCACGGGAGGCTGTGAGCCGCCGGCAGCCCGGCACTGAGCGGCCAGGAGGGCAGCGGAGCAGCACTAGCCCTCCACCGGCTGGTCCTCCCCTCCTGTGCCTCTCCCCCTGGGTACAGAAGTATGTCCTGAACTCAGTGGGGACAGGGGAAGCTAAAGCAAAACCTTCCGGGGCTCGGGATTGCCATGAGGAGGTGCCCCTCTCAGGCAGGTGAGCCACCCCCAAGCTGGATGCCCTATCCGTCAGGGGAGAACCCCAGCGTTCCTCACCGACATTCCCACGCTCATCTTCCCGAAGCTGGATGTCACGGCTGGCAGTGCCCACCTCAAGCAGGTCTCGGAACTCCTCCTTGTACACTTCCAGGTAGGACACGTGCACCAGACAGTCGAGCAGGTCGTTCTCATCGATGAGCTTAAAGGCCTCGGCCATGGCCCTCGGGATGATGCCCTGCTCGTCCTCGTGGAGGGAGGCTGGGAAGACACCACAGGGCCTCCTGCCTTCAGCCGGACGTGGCCTAAGGCCCCTGGGCCCCCACCGAAGCTGGAGGATGGGGCTCTGGGATACGGAAGCAGCAGCAGAGGCCAGGAAGGGACGGGCAGCCTGGGCCAGGCCATGCTCCGGGGTGGTCAGGTGGAGTTCCAGAAGGTAAGAGTTGGAAGCGACTCTCACATGTCATTCTATACGAATGACACGACATAAGCGCCCCTCACTACATCCCAACAGCCAGCAGATGCCCTCGCCTGACGACTGCCTGGGATGGGGGTTCATCGTCATAGCCCATGCTCAGTTATCCACAGGGCCTCTTAAATTCATCCCGAGCAAGTGATCAGAGGCTGTGCAGAAGAGCACTCTTTTCATGGCTTGGAAAAAATGCGAACAGCCTAAGTGCCTGTGCTAAGATCTGACAGGAGATCTGGTTAAATAAACTGCTTTATATTCACAACGCAATGCCAGGCAGCCATGAAAAATTAGACTGAAGAATATTTAATGATACAGAGAAATGTTCATGACATATTAAGAAAACAATGATACAAAAGAATGGGTATAATATAATCCCATTTTTTTAAAAGTATAATAATTTTCACAGAGAAACTGGAATGCTAATGGGATAAGTGATTTCTGAAAGGCAATTATCAAGTAAGTTTTATTTCGTGCATGTGTTTTTGTGTATTTTCCTAATTTTCTAGACAAGTAACTTCTGTAACTGCTATGTTTATGTCTCCCGAATTTGAGTACTGAAATCCTCACCCCATTGTGATGGAAGTGGGGCCTTGGAGAGATAATTAGGTTGTGGGGGTGGAGCCCTCATGAATGGGAACAGTGTCCTTATAAAAGAGACCCAGGAGACACCCCTTCTCTCTTCCACCATGTGCATTTAGAGAGAGAAGGAGGCTGTCTATGAGGAAACAGGCCCTTGAATCTGCTGGCGCCTTGATCTTGGACTTCCTGGGCTCCAGAGTGTGAGAAATAAATTTCTGTTTATAAGGCTCCCAATCTATGGAATTCTGTTGTAGCAGCTGGAAGGGAACAGGGCGGTAGCCTGGGAGAAAGCCATTCATATTACTCTAAAGGGGGCTGTTTCTTCAGTTGGCCCAAGGCATCTTTCTGAAGACGCTGCCCCAGAGCCTCGCCAAACCAGCCTGCAACCCTGCAATGCAAAAGCCCAAGCTGCTTCCGGAACAAGCACTCC
>RJWJ010015294.1:0-36405 GCA_004363605.1 Indri indri | reverse complement strand
ATTTGCTCTCCGAAGGATCTTATTACTTTTCCAAAACACTGGGGATCATCATTTAGACACAAAAGTAGAAGCTGCCTCAATCATCTAGTTAAAAACAAACAGAGCTATCTGGTTAGGGAAGAAGTTTATTTCCCTTTGATCCCACTGCATTGAGGTCTGTTTGAGAACTTGGTACCACCTAAGTCTATCGAGATCCATGTGGAATAAACAAGACTGAATTTTAAAATATGTCGATATTTTGACCCTAGACTTGTCAATGCAATCAATATCAATCTCACGTAACTCGATACAAAAGTTATCTAGTTATAAGCACTCTTGATGGTTTTTTTTTTCTTTTTCTCTCTCTTCCGTTTTAGAAATGATGGTTTTGAATTCAAAATGAGAAATGGGGGAAAGAGGAACCACAGAGTGAGAACAGCACATCTGGAACACTGAGCCACGGTGAAGGTTCTGGATCAAGGTGAAGGTTCTGAGTCCACATTCCCTCTTCATGCCTGGACCAGACTGATTCACGAGCACACAGAAGCATCCCTGGGGGCATCTCTGTGGCTAAATGGTATTCTTTGCTGAGATTTCTTTACATTTTGTTTCCTCATTTATTTATGGACTGACCCTCTCAGGGTGGCTTACACGTTTTAAGAGAAAGCAAATCTGTAATTTAGTTAAGATATTGAGTAAGTGGAATAAATCACTAGCAATAAAAGAGAGGAAAACACTTTAGGACGATGTTGGTCAGTGAGTAGGACTGGTGCTGTTGGGCTGTATGGTGAGAATTCTGCTCAAACAACTTAAACGGAAACTTGGACTGGACAGGGCATGATTTCTGGAGTCAGACAGATCTGGGTTTAAATCCTGGCTCTCTGCTACTTAAATAGCTAGTGACCTTGGGCATGTTAAGTAACCTCTCTGAGCCAGTTTCCTCATCAGTCAAATGGGGAGGGCAATCCTTACCTCATAGGTTTTATGAACAGTAAAGGAGATGGTATGTGTGAAATACATTCTACTTCTTCCTGTTTTTTTTTTTTTATCCAGCTTTAAAAGATTAATTATACCTGCCATCTACTTGTCCAGCAGTCTGTTGGGAAGATTAGTTATTGCCCAGAAATCAGCTTTAGTGAGTAAAACAAATTAGTTCACAATAAAGCTATGATTATTAAGACTTAAGAAGTGCAAATGCGCAGGGGCCCGAGGGGTGGGTGGGATTCTCTGGCTTTTGTGAAATGCTTTTTTATAGGGCAACTTTCAAGAACAAGTAAGATTTGTCTACAAGTGACTTTTGTAGCATCTGCTTTTAGTTACTAGGTTAAATTTTCTGATTTCTAAGGCTTTATGATGGTACATGATGCAAATATTCAAATACAATGAGTTTGGGGAGCTGTGTCATTAAACACATATGTTATCAAGTTGAAATTTCCTATTTGACATTGTTCAACAGAGAATCTTTAACTCTTTGGTTCAGCAATCTCTATGCACCAAAGAAATAATATGTGTGCATTGTGCATTTTGGGAGAGAAGGAGCTCTGTTTGTAGTGAATTTCAAAAACACCTTAAATTCAGATAAACTTTAAAATAATTCAAAGTTACCTTTTCACAAGCAATTGCAGGTGTATAAATGTTTTTGTAAGTAGAGTCCAAGAAATTTTGTAGAACTTTTCTTCCCTTGTCATAAAGGACCAAGACTATAATAAGTTTTCTTCTACTGAAGATTAATATTTCAAAGGATTTCTCTTCAAAGGTAAAGATTGCAGTAGAATAAACTTCTAGGATAAAAGAGGACCCTTTTATTTATAAGATAAAATGTACATTCTTATGCAGCAGGACACCCGGAGCTGCCTTGCAATGCTGTCCCCAGGGACCGTGCCCAGGACAGCAGGACAGTCCCCACCGTGAAACTGCACAATGTGAAGTCCCAACATGAACCTTGCTTCTGCAAAATTTATTTTTCCTGAAAACCAGCAAAGTGCCAGGGACTTTGAACATTTGTAGAGTTTATGGTTATCGAAATACGCATGTACTTCACAACTAATTCATACAGTTAAATAATATTTTAAATTGTATCCTTAATATTTCTTTAAAAGCTCCCAGATTTATCTTTTTAAAGAACGGATCAGTGGTTGCTTCATAACAACCTAAAAATGCAAAATTTTGCCAAGTTTACTAAGACCCTTAATTTTCAACCACTACATCACTTTCCTTAACTGAACTAAAAACTCTGGAAGGTTTGAGAACTCAGTGCTAATAAGCAAGTTTAAATCTTTCTTATTCTCAAAAAGAGGCACACACCAAGCTTTTAAATTTTAAACATTTTAGACTTTTTTTTCTCTCTCAACTTCTTATTGTTTCAATGACATAACACAGGTAAATATCCTAGCCCATATCCAGTAGAAGTTTCGTTCGTAAAAATTCCACTTATGTAGCTGATAATTCCTTGGCTTACATACTAAATGCCAATAAAGTACTTCCTTAATGGAAAGGTAAGGTCAATAGTTTCAGCAAATCCCAGAATGAGAGGTCTAGGTTGACCTGCTGAAGCTGTGCTCAAGTGTGCGTTCCTCAACAAGTTGCTTGAGCTTCAAGACCATGAATCTTTCTCAGAATATGGTATTCCCGCTTTCAAAAACCTCAGTGCTGAGATTTATTGGGAAGTTGGGAATTTGCATCTCACCCGAGAGGCCTCTACAACAACATACCCAATGCGGAGGAATAGGATTTATAATCCTCTAGGGAGCCTTAATTGGCCACCACATCACTTTCATTAACTAGAGTGAAAACTCTGGATGGTTTGGAGAACTCGGTAGTAATAACACAGGATATACTGACATCTGCTGGCATTGATTAAACAAATACAAATTAATAAGCAGCATGGTAATTAAAATTATTGACTGAGTTGTTTTTAAATATTCAAAATTCTTTCACAGTTTTCCTAAACTCCAAAGGCTTTGATTTTCCCCTTATAATATTTAACATCTGGCCCAGTCCGTTCATTTAAGCGTTCATGAAAAAGTTATATTTGAACTCAAGATTAATTAATCCTAGATTAGTAATAATAGGTGTGAACTGTTGACTAATTTAGGGCTCCGATTTTAATAACATGGTCTAAACGGTGATCAATTTTTATCGTTTTTTTTTTTCTTTTGCTTTGCTTTTTCAAGAAACACTATAACACAGAATAAATGTGATTCTTCTAGTTTCCTGCTTAGGAGCCAAGAGTGGAGAGCTGCCTGCAGTAAAAATGGGATGTGGTGTGTACAATTTCATGCTACTAAATCATTTGACTTTTCAAAAATACATTTAATCGAACCTAGGAGAGAATTACCACTGTCTCTGTATTAGCATGACTCTGTCCAGAATTGTCCATCAAGAGAAGTAAAACAATAGTTTCCACCATGCTTTTCAGAGTGAAAAATGAAGACAGATTTCAACTTGTCCAAAGTCAGTGTTGAGTCCATGAATAGAATCCAGGAGTTGCTAAATCTTGGTTCTTACCACCTTTTGATGTGTGTTTCCATTTAAGATGAGTGACATGTAGTCAGTTGTCATGGTTTTAAATAGACCTCTGTAAGGTCTGGCTTTTGCATCCAATTCTGGACTAAACTCATGTTTAAATTTTGTTTCCTCTCATCTTTTCCTGGTTTTGATTATTTTTTAAGAGTAGTTGATGGTCTTGTGACACGAGCCTTCTATTTTGTATTTTGCTTCTCGTGTTTTGAATTTTATGTGAAATTGTGGGTTTGATCTTTGACCTCTGTTTACTATAATACTGATTTGCCACTAATTTGATAGCAAGCCATAGGGATCTACTATAAACACGCTGCTCACTTTACATAGCTCTGTTTGACTGTTAAGTGAAGAAATATGTGTATAGAATATAATTGAGAGGCTCTTGGAGAAGTAATAAAAACCACATAAGATTTCAACTTCCCAGGTAGCACTCAGATTAATGTAATCACTTTCTATGATCGAAGGACCTAGTAAATTGAGAGGAAGTCATCAATGTAAATAGGTATAACCTAGTGTTTAGTTTTAGCTTGGTCGATATACTCATCCAGAAACATGGAAATGGCGTAGAGACCACGTAGTCCTGCCTAAGCTGCCTGGGGCTCTGAACCCAGAGAACTCTGATTATAGGTGCGGTCAGCGTGGGAGGCGAGATCAGCCCTGAATCATTTCATGACTTGATCCTGGAGGATCAGGGCAACTGGGAAGGGAATGCCAAAAACAGAGACATGGCAGGGCAGGGGTAGGAGGGCACTGGCTGTGAGTGAGAGTGGCAGAAGGTGGGCTTCATGCAGGCTTAGTTGACCCTGCGTGAAGCTGATACTTCCACAAATTTTGTTTCCGATTTATCAGACTTTCCAAAGGTGACCGTGTTTAGTTCTTAATCCCACAGCCAAAGAGAGATGAGAAGACCTTGGAGAAGCTCCAAGACAGGGTTTGCCTTGTCACAGCTGCACCTTTGGGCGCAGGCCAAGGAGGCCTCTAGCAGCACTTAGGAAGGGAGGATATGGCAAGGCCAGTATTTTGGGAGGAAAACACTGTCTTTATCTTTCTCCCTGTTAAGCCAACTGCCTGTGAGGGGCTGGCCCGAGAAGTAAAAGGTACAAAAGGGTTGTCTTATCAGTGTGTATTCCAAGTCTTAATTTCTTATGGGCTGGTTTACGTTATGCCCAGTTTAAGATCAGTCAGCCCTTGTGACTCCGGGCTCCAGCTAAACATGGAGCATGAGTTGTCGCTCTTGGAATACTTTGATTCAATAGAAAAGAATTTGCTATTAAAAACACATTTGTGATATCCAACCTAGTCTCCCTTTTTCAGTTTCATCTCATTGCTCTTAATCATATTCAGAGAGAGCATGAGCATGAAATCATTTGCTTGTCCAACAAATATTTATTGAGTGCCCCCTTCTTTATGCACTATGCAAGGCATCAGAGGAAAAACTGAATATATGCTCCTTGGGCACACCCTCGAAGAGCACGCATTTCTGTCGGAGACGTGGACATACACATGTACAAAATTAAAGAGCAATTCAAGGATCTCGCTGTGCAATGCAAACTTCCAACAAGGAAGATGCCACAAAGATGCCGCAAAGCATGGTAGGATTCTGAGGAAAAGGAGTGTTGTCAATAAAAGTTCGTGAGTTCGGAGGAGGGGAAAAAGAGCACTAAGGATTGGAGCCTGGGAAAGTTTTGCTAGCAGAGGCAGCAATTAAACTAGAACTCGAAAGGTGGCATTCCACACAGAGAAGAGGAGACGTGCTTTGGGAACAAGTCCAACTTAGAGGAAAGGACTCATGGGTATGTCGTATGGTGCGGGAGACACGAGTTCCGGCCCTAACTCAGCCTCTTCCTGCTGTACCACCTACAACCAGTCTAAGCTGTATCTGAGCTTACGGATCTGCAAAGTGGGAAGACTAATGCCTCCTCTGACTTGCAGGGGGGCACTGTGAAGATCAAATGAGGTAATAGGCATGAAAATGCTCTGCGATACCAGCATAAGGGACAGATTAGAGAACGCCTGAGATGCCAGTCTGAGTTCAACTTTAATCTTTTAAGTAATAAGAAGTCATTGAAGATCTTTGAAGAAGGGAGTGAATGACATGATGAACAAGGTGTGAGGAGCCTAATTCCTTTCTCCGACTCCCTCCTGTAGCCTAGCAATCAGTCTCTCTTCTCTGCTGACAATTCCCTGTGATGTCAATTCAACATCTCCTGCAGGCACTGGGAGGAAAATCCATCCCCGCTCTGGGGAAGGGCTGTGCACGCCTTGAAGTAATCATGCTATGTAAATCAAAAGCCTTGCTGCACTGCAGTCTTCTCATTCACTTGAGCATATCTATTGTTTTTGGAACTTCTTCCAATTTAGTCACATTTCAAGATGCTTCGTACTGTGTGCAGAGCATTCTCGTACTGTATCACCAGAAAGTGTCCTTGTTTTATGATGTGCTGTCTTTGGCTGGGCAGCCTCAGAGAGTCTTAGCCCCTTTCCCCATTTGATTGCCTTGCTGAAATCAAACGCACTTCGAAGCCCCTATAATCTTTTTAATATTATCCACCTTTGCAGGCTAATATGTTTCTGAATATATTTACTTTTTCTTATATTTGAATTTCACTGTAACGAATGGGCTACTAAATTTAGTATATTACAGATATTATAGAACCTAACTTAGTGATGAGTCATCTTGCTGCAACAAGTTGGAAAATCATTAAATCTCCAAAAGCTTCATCAAATACAGTTTTTTTCTTTTAAAAGTATATCATCCAGCTTAGTTTTTCTTTTCTTTGTTTGAAACAATTGAAAGGCTTAAAGAAAATTAAAAGACAATATCTAAAGTCCTTTTTAATACCATGAGCATTTCTCTGACTTTTAGTTCCTATTTGTCTCAGTGAATGAATGAATAAATTGAAATAACTGGATCTGGAAAAATGTATTTCTCTTTGTATTGTTCATCTAGTTCAGAAGTCAGCTAACTTTTCTGTAAAGGGTCAGATATTAAATATTTTCAGGCTTGTGGCCATACAATCTTTGTCACAGCCACTCAATTCTGCCACTGTAGCATGAAAGCATAGGCAACACAAAAATGATGTCTGGCTATATTCCGATAAAATGTTATTTACAAAAACAGGAAGTTCTGCTAGAGAACCTGACCTTTGGGTTGGCCTGGTTCACTTGCTCTCAAACTTCGATGTGCATCAAAATTACCTGAGCAACTTGTGACCACAAAAGATGCTCAGACTCCCAGATTCTGATTCTGTGGGTTTTGGGTGGGGCTAGGATTGGGGCTCCCCAGGTGATTCTGATGCAACAAAATTTGAGAAATTCTGGTTTTTTTCCTTAAGAAGCACAGTTCCAAAGTCATATTTTAACTGCCAAAACTTTGATAAGAGACTCACAAAAGGCAGGTTCAGACAAGAGAATCAAAGTTAGACCAGTAAAGATTAGCATGTTTTACTTTATTTTATTTTATTTTTTTGAGACAGAGTCTCACTCTGTTGCCCGGGCTAGAGTGTTGTGGTGTCAGCCTAGCTCACAGTAACCTCAAACTCCTGGGCTCAAGCAATCCTCCTGCCTCAGCCTCCCAAGTAGCTGTGACTACAGGTATGCGCCACCATGCCTGGCTAATTTTTTCTATATATGTTTTGTTGTCCAGATAATTTCTTTCTATTTTTTTTAGTAGCGACGGGGTCTCGCTCTTGTTCAGGCTGGTCTTGAACTCTTGAGCTCAAACGATCCTCCCACCTCAGCCTCCCGGAGTGCTAGGATTACAGGCATGAGCCACCATGCCCGGCCACTTTAAGCATATTTTAAATGGAGAAAAGTGAAGCAATTTCTGCATTTCTCGACATTTTAGGGCCTAATAATTTTACTCCATTATTTTAGCTAGCATCAATTTTTGTAAATCATCTAAATGGTGACATTTAAATAATCATAGAACTATAGCTATAGCCAACTAATATTTTGGATTTAGTCCTTAAGGTGTGAATTGAATTTAAATAATCCAAACTGATTTTAAAGGCTTATTAGCCTTTAAAACAGCTTGCTACTATTATTATTAAAATCATCATAACCAAAAAATTATTTAATAATAAGAGCTTTACAGCCCATAAAGTACTCTATTGTTTTAGCATAGCATCAATTGATACTTAATAAATCTGGAGCAAGACTTTTTCCAAAAGCTTGTTGAAAGCTACTCAGCAAAGCAATGAACAGATAGAAAATATTTTTTTCCATATAGAAATTGAGAGGAGCATGGGTCCCACCCTGTACAAAAGCATTTCTTATATGAAGAAAAGACACTCACATTATAAACAGATGGACAATCACATGGCAATCAATTAAAATATATCAGGTGAGGTCTGGTTCCAAATTTAAATTCCAGTTTTGTTGGCTCACTCCACAGTTTCCTCAACAGTGGGATGAGCTGCTGCTACGTGGAACTGTAAGCTCCGGCCCATTCCCTGTCCTCCCCTCCCCAGATGGCAGGGACGAAGACTTCTGCCTAAGTAGAGAACTTGGCATCTAAGGAGCTTTGCAGTACTCTTGAGCCCATCTGCCAGCTGGTGGTGATGGATGAGACAGTGAACTACAGCCCTTCTTGGCTAGTGGATAAGTTTCCATTTGGTGCTCCTTTGTGATTCAACTCAAAGTTAATAATTTTATTATATTTTATTATTTTCCTTTCTTTCTCTAAACAGTATGCTGCCTGCCTGGCATACTGTACAAATGCAGACTAGGTTTTAAAAAAAAATCAGAGTTCGATTCTTGGATTTTAATACTGGATTGATGAAAATATATGCACAAATTGCCTCATTTCCTTGTACTTCAATTTTTGATGAATAAGAGAATAATACTTATTAATTTATTTACTTACAGGACAATAAACAGGTTAATCTTGGCTATAAGGCAATTGGCCATTGAAACAGAGTAAATCCAATAATCAGATATTTTAAATTGTTTTTGCAAGTGATACAAAGCTGTTTTAAATATGTGGTTAATGATGCAAGACTTTAATGCCTGTATAATTAAGAAATGATTTTTATTTTTGCATTTGGCAATGTAAACCAACTTATAAATGTGTACTTAATAACTTAGTAACATAGTAATGATCCTTGTATGTGTCCAAATCCTCTTAAAACCAGAGCTCCACCTCCCAATGAAGACACATTTAGTACTCCCCAGTTTTATTTTGAAAAGCTACTAATCCTCAGCTTGTCCTCACTAATGTGAGTACTGGTGATCTCACTGGTTTTGTTCACAGCAAAACGAACCACACTGGGACCATTTCTGAAGCGACTGATAATGCCTAACAAACAATTCTTAGCAATGAACAAGTGTCCACCACACACCAAAGCTATTGATCCTATTCCAATGCATGGTCAATAAAGCCCATTGTATTCTGGAACTGATTATTGGAGGTCAAACCTGTAACTGTATTTTCCCCAAAGAGTGGAATAAAATGTCTTCATGTTTGCTCGATTTAATTTTTCCCCCAAAAGAACCAGTATCATGACCCAAGAATGTTGGTTTACTACCAAATGGATATTTTATCTTAAAGTCATGATACTCTAAAACAGTTATGTTCCTCTAGATTGTATTCCCTCTGTGCCTCTCTTCATTTTGAAATCAATCCCTGCACTTCTCTCATACTGTGATCCAAGAAGACATACACGCATATCACAACTAATATACATCTCCCAAACCTCCATTGTGCAACTTTCTCTTTTGATCTCTAAGTTAAATGATGAATTACTTATTTTTACCCCTTATTTATAAAATGCGTTTTTTTTAAAGTAGTTGCTTTACTGTCTACATAAAGTTCTACTAATCTTCTTAAAAATAACCCAAGGAGCATCTTGTTGAAAACTTTTGGAGTACACTTCTAAAATGAAAGTGAATAAAATAAAGAAGAACCCACTCATCCTAAAGGAAGGCTTTTCATGTAAGTGTATGCTTTTTTCCCTTTTTCCTTCCATCAAGCATCAAACTATAGCATATCAACATCTCAAATAAACAAAACTCTCTTCAGTTTGAAAACAAGGAAAAATGAAACAAAGATTCCCTTCTCAGGGGAATTTCTGTCTTCTCTCCTCTCTGGATGAGGACCCATCATTTTTTGCCACATATTTTCTCTCCACTATTGAACCTGTCTAAATCCTACTGATCTTTCCATACCCTACTCGAGTTCCACATACTCAGTGGTGTTCTCTAACTTCCTCAGACCAGACAGCTATGTTCTTTCTGACTTGATATAATTGTAACAATGGATCGCACAGATTAGCCCTCCTATGTTCTCTAGAGCTTTCCTGTCTGTGTTTTGTAGCTTGCCTGAAGTCACATAACTAGTAAGCGCTTGGGAGGAAATGAAAATCCACGGCTGCTAGCTCCAAGTTCTATGATCTTTCTCTCCACAGGGTGCATCTCCTTGAGCATTGCTTTCTGTCACTCTGCTCAGAAGAAGGTTGGGGTTGTCCTGTCCTCCAAAGAACTGTAACTCAGTACGTCACGTGCTACCTGACTACATTGCCTCTGTAAGTTACACTTTTCTAACTGGTTCTCCTGCTCCTTGGGTTTCTCCTTTTTCTCCTTTGTGGGCTCCTCATCCTCTTATTGCTCTTTCAGCTTCCAAGCTGTCCCCAAGTCGATCGTCAGTTACCTTTTCCTTTTGGGTCCTCTACATCAGTGACTTCATTTGTAAGTTCAACAGCTGCTGCAGCGTGGATCACTTAGCTCAAGTCTCTCCTCTGCACTGTCTCAGGTTCCACTGCAATATGCTCTGGTTCCTGCTTAGCATCTCCTTTAGGTTTGAGAGAACTAACTCATCATTCTCCTGTACCAGCTCCTCCTCCTGCCTTTCCAAGTCCACCCGAGCTAGGATCTCAGTCATCTTTTTTTCTACCGTAGCCCCACTCTAATTACTAGCCAAATCTTCTGGGTCTGTCCCCCTTCCATTCCCAGTGGCATCTCCCTAATTCGAGGACTCTTTCATGTCTTTTCTGAACAACCACAGTGGACAGCTAACTCTTTTTCTCACTTCCAGCTGTCACCCTCACCCAATCCTTACACATCACTCGAAGCCAGGTGAGTAAAGGATCCCAAAGCCAAGGAGGCAGGGCTAGGCAAATGCCTTGACCTTAAATAGAAGGAAAACCAGTGCTTAAGGACCAAGGCAAAATAGATTTTTTTAAAAATTGAAAAAACATAGATAGGAGGAGAAAGGGGGGTGGAGAGAGAGAGAGAGAGAGAGAGAGAGAGAGAGAGAGAGAGATCCTAAAGTGATATCCTGAAAGCCAAGGAGGAGAAGCAGGGAAGGGCCAAACACTAAAAAGGGAAAAGAAGACGTGTCTTTACCTTTCAGATAGTCTGTGTTCTTACTGTCTATCTTTTTATATTATCACCAACAAGAAATGATGCTCAACTTTAAAGCAAAAGAACAAAATATCCATTTCATTTTGGTATTTACAATTAGTCGTGTCTATCATAATAATGATTCTCAAAGGACTGGCGGAGTAGGAAGTCAAAGAAGTATTAAACAGAATATAAACCTGGAGAAAGTACTAAGTTTTTTTTTTTATGGGAGCAATAGTTATGACAATACCAGGCTCAACACAGCCTCTTTAATAAGGTTTTATTGTGTGTATTTATCCACCAATGCTGAAGAAAAGCATCAGGTTTTGTAAACCCTAGGTAAACATTTAGACTTTCTCAGCGATACTAAAGTCAAAGAGGTATTTCATGTAATATTAGGCACATTGCATCCTTGAAACAAAGTGTTTCTCATTTGACCATGTTTTAAAATCATTTGCAACTGAATCAAGAAATGGCAGAACAAGAAACCATTACAAATTCCTGGGTACATTTGACTTCAAACCAAAGGTAACCAGCCCTAAGGAGGGTTTATACGTTACAAAATGAAATCATCTTTATTTAGAGCAGATTTTTTTTTGCCAACTGTGTTTTCCAACCCATTAGTGAGTTGTGAAATTAATTTAGTGGGTCATGACCAACATGTAAAAAAATGCAATAAAATAAAAATTTTTAAAGATGTTACAGTGCATCACAAATTGTAAGGATATTATTTCATAAAATTTTTATTTCAGTAAATATATCTGTATGTACACGTGTACTGTCTTCACATAAGAGAGATTTCTTCTTGTGTATTGTAGCCCAAGAAAAGCTTGAAAAACTGATTTAAGGCAGTATAATATGCTTCCTGATGCTTAAAACAATAGCAGCTGAAAATTCCATCAAATTATACTGCCTTACGTTGTTCTACACCTATAGCTGAAATAGCTTCTTTAAAGAGATACCCTCCCTGTCTCCTCTGATCCACATTCAAGGCATTTCTTCTGCCAGTAAGTCTCCAAGTGCTGTCATGGACCCCTGGACATCCCCAAGACCCTTTCCAGGGAGTCTACAAGTTCAATACTATTTTCATGATAAGACTAGGATATTATTTGCTTTTTCACTGTGCTGACATTTGCATTGGCAGAGCAAAGGCAAAATGAGTAAAACTGCTGGGTAAAACGGATAAAGTTCAGCACCACCTGAGGCAGTGGCCCCAGATTGTACCAGCAGTCAGTGTATGAGTCACTGTCATGCATTCAAGGATTTTTCTTCAAGTGCCAATTCATTTAACAATGACCTTGATAAAGCTGTAAAAACTATTTATTTTATTAAATGTTGGCCCTTGAGTACATATTGTTTTAATAATCTGTATGAGGAAATGAGTTCTCATAAAGACCTTGATGCATACTGATTAGGATGGTTGACTCAAGGAAAATCACGTGTGTGAGTATTTGAGTTGTGAGCTGAGTTGTGAGCTGAGCTAGTTGCTTTTAATGAAATTCCATTTTTACTTGAAAACAAACTATGGTTATTCAGATGTGAATATTTGGCAGACACTTTCCCTAAAATGAACAAAGTGAGACTATCACTTCAAGGAAAACAACCAAAAGTATTTATTGCCAATAATAAAATTCCAGCTTGAAAATGAAAATTTTAGAAAACTTGCCAGCATACCAATACTTAAAGGATTTATGATAAAATCTGTGATGATATTAATGAAAGTGCTCATTTGATATTGCATAATGAATTTTATCAACATTTGGAAGATCTGCATAACTCAGTGAATCAGTATTTTCCAAATGACCAGTGAAAGCTGCCAATACAAGAGAGACCAGTGGATTTTAATGCAACAGAGTACAAGAAGTCATTGATGCGATTTTAGAATCTACCAACCTTTAGGAAACCAACCTTTAAGAAACTACCACTTGTCGAGTTTTGGTGCCAAATCAAAAAGAAATATTCGCAATTAAATAAAAAGGGTGTTAAAATACTCTTTGCTTTTCCAGTTACAGATTTGATTTGTGTGAGGCCCAACCTTCTTCATCTCCTTCAACCAAAACAATGTATCACATCAGATTGGATGCAGAAGCAGATATGAAATTGCAGCTGTTTTCTATTAAGCCAGATATTAAAGCAACTTATAAAAATGTAAAACAATGCCACTCTTCTCACTAATGTTTTCATTAAAAGTATCTTATTTATATTATTATGTAATGGGCTTATTATTTTAATGAAGAAATAAATTTTTAAAATATTTCTAATTCAATAAACATTGAATAGATATAACCCATGGAAACAAAAGCTCTTTGGGGTCCTCAATAATTTTTAAGAGTATTAAGGAGTCCTGAGATCAAAATATTTGAAAACCTCTCTCCTAGACCTTGTTTGATTCATCTCTCAAAAATCACCAAATCTAAAAATATGAATTACATACTCTAAGTCAACAATCTATTTCACTGCTGAAGAAAATCTTACTCATAGGCATATACTGGGGATATCTGAAGCAATTTCTTGGATAAAAAAATGAATTTCCTAACTGAAGCCTATTTAAAATATGTGTCATAATGTAGGTAAGAACAGCCTAGGGCCCAAAAAAGACCCTTAATGTTTTCTCCCCCACTGATCTTGAATTTAAAGTGTTCACTTCTAATTACTGCACTGTTAAGCTGGATATAAGTGCAGACATAACCTTTATAGAGGACAATTCTAATCTCGCACTTTAAAGGTCTCATCCTGCCTGAGAAGTGTATCACATGCAGTGCAAAATGCCTGCCATCAAGAGCTCTTCTTGACGAAATGTCGGTTTGAGAGCCATGCACCCATGCCCCCAAAACACTCCGGAGCAGATGCCATCCTGCAGTGAAAGTTTGTATGAAATCAACATGACTTAATTACAATCATCACACAAAAATCAAATTCTATGCCAATGATACATGGCACTTGGAGCTTATTTTACAAACATTAACTAATTAATCTGCCAAACATCCCTGAGAGGCAAGACATAATGATATATGACTTGACAACCTAATTATGTCTAATTATTCATAAGATTTCCCCCTTCCAAGTGTTTTTTATTGCCGGTTCAGAGAAGTGGTCCTGCTATGTTCTTAAATCAGATATGAAAATCAGCTATCTCTTATTTCATCCACAATTCTCTTGCTACAAAACACCCACATTTCTTTGTGGAACAGATCAACCTGTACCATTTTCCACTGGACCAGCTCGTAGAATCTCTAAGACCCCAAATATTAATCTAGTGCTAAACTCACAGTTCTACATCTTTGCTCCTTTTTTATCCCCAAGTCATTTTGATGATTACCCCCAATTGCTTTGACCAATTTTGCTCTGCCGTTCTCTTTTCCTTCTATTGCATCTTTCTGCAACGAAGATACAGGCACAGCCCTATCATCCATGTGGTTTCTTTCCCCCAAATTTTGAACCTGAAAAGCCAAAGTTGCCTTCTCTATGCTTTCTTCCTGTTGTCTCCCTTTCTGGAGCCCTTCTTAGGTTTCTTCATGCCCTCTATAGTCTCTCGTTTCTTGTTCCATGTGAAATTTAGACAATTTTGTTTTATCTGATAATTCCACTTTGGCTTCTAAATTTTCTCTTCAGCAGCAAGTTGGGCCTTGAAATTGAATGCCATGTGTTTAAAAAACATTGCTAGAAGAGATATTAAATAGGATATTACCATTTGTGGAAAAAAAAAGGATATTATGCAATTATGTTTATGTTAAAATGCATAGATTTTCTCAGGAATGGGAAATAAATAACAATTCTTATGAGAATTGTATTAGTCAGAATTCTCCAGAGAAACAGGATGTGTGTGTATATATAATATATATGTATGTACGTAAATATATACACATACAGAGAGAGAGAGAGATTTTAAGGAATTGGTTCACATAATGTACGGGGCCTGATAAGTCCAAAATTTGCAGGGCAAACTGGAAATTCCAGCCAGAGTGGATGTTGTAGTCCTGAGTCTAAGGCAGTCTGAGGCAGAATTCCCTCTTCCTGGGGGCAACCTCGATCTTTGCTCTTAAGGCCTTCAACTGATTGGATGAGGCCCACCTATATTATGGAAAGTAATCTGCCTTACTAAAAGTTTACTGATTTAAATGTTAATCTCATATTTAAAAAAAAATACCTTCACAGCACCATCTAGACTGGTGTTTGACCAAACACCTGGGCACCATAGCCTAGCCAAGTTGACACATGAAATTAGCCACCACAAGAGCCTACCTTGTTTGAGAAAGCATTTAAGGTGACAATGTTTTTATTTTTGTAATCCTGCCAGCTCACAAAGAACCTCCTCTTCTAGGCTGTCGCTTACTATTTATTTGGTTCTACGGTTAATGAATGTGTGTTAGGCTTGTATTTCCAATGAAGTTGTAAGCTTGAGGGACATTATTTCTCTTGCATTTCCTGTAACCATAGAAATGACATAACCCATATCTTCTGGGGTAGTCCTGAGTTCAAGTGCTCTGTCCCATTGTCGCACCGCGTTCCTGATTTTTAATTTTAGAAACATGGTCATTATATCTTTAACAAGTCGTTGCATGCTGAACATGGTCTGTAAATCCTAGTTAGTAAATACTTCCTGCTTGAAACCGAATTTCCAGCCAGTGGACATTTTGTTTAAAATATGACCAAATACAACTAGGGGAAGCTATCGTTTCTCTTCTCATTTATTCCTGAGATACAAAATGCGATCTGGTTCTTGTGTTTTAAATTTTCCGTGTCCAGTTTTCAGGGTGTGGTTATAATGAATTGCCAAGCCAATATGAAGTAAGACACTCAGTAATCAAGGGCAAGTTTAAACAGTGTTGAGCATTTTTTTTAGGGTGAATGAACTTGCAGGTAATATATCCAGGGAAGGGCTTGTACAGAAAGGGAGGGACGCAACTAGACAAATAAAAATCCCTGTTTATGGTTTCCCTGTGCAGGTAATAAAACCTTATGACTTCAGGAGGAAGGCTAATGAGCTTTTTAATACATAAGAAGACAGTAGAATTTAGGAATAAATAAAACATTAAGCGTTTTTTCTGATAAAAATTATGGCTTTTCTTGACTGCTGAAATTATTTTCCTACTTTATAATCTGATGTGATGTTTTAAACTGCTAGCTTGTTCCAATATGATATCTCAAAGGAGAACAAATTATACCACTTGGAATTTAGATAACCCTGCTGAAAATTTAAAGCTATTTTATAAAAATGAGTGATGAATTATCTTCAGGGAAGCCACAAAGTGCCTGAACTAAAAGCCTCTGGATAGCGAGATTTAGTGACAGCTTGGGTGCAGGGGATGAAGATACGGGAAAGATGCAAGATGTCTTAGCTGTGGTAGGAGACTGGAATTATGCTAATCTCATTATTAGACACAGAAAAATTAGGGCAGAGAACCAGTTTGGAATATTTAGTAGAAGAGTAAAGGTGCTGAGTGATTTCAAATATGTTGAATTTAAGTGAACCACGGCAATACCCTGGAAACGACTGGAAATACGGAATAAGAATGCCGGTGAAAAATTAGAACCAGAGCTGAAAGTTTCCAGAATCTTTATTATAGAATTTAAATGAAGTCTAAAGTACTGACCACGATTATCCCTCGCCACCCCCACATCTACCCCAGGCCACAGATTCACTCTTCTGGGCCCCCGCTGGACGGAATAACCTGCAGGCCTCGTACTCGGTCTTGGCCCCTTCTGGA
The DNA here is from genome assembly GCA_004363605.1 of Indri indri. NCBI lineage: Eukaryota > Metazoa > Chordata > Mammalia > Primates > Indriidae > Indri > Indri indri. The sequence goes on along the minus strand of RJWJ010015294.1, from coordinate 19,855 downwards.
ACATGTGTGCGCTCTCCTCACCTGGAGTGCTCTCTCCTTTCCTCGTCCCACACCCCAACTTCAACTCAACCTTCAGGTCTCACGTTAGCTGTTGCTTCCCTGACTACCCCTTACAGACACACGGATGCATGTGTGCAAGCACACACATAGACACACTCCTGTGTTAGGTTAGCTGCCCTCCTGTGAGCTTCCAGAGTTCCTGGTATTTATTCCCCCATTATACTGTGTTGTAACATTCTGCTTACTCATCTGTTCATCCAGCTTGGGTCTAAGGTTCCCCTGGGGCAGGGATTGCACATTTGTTATTTTTTGTTTGTTTTTTATCATGATTAAATGTATTAAGTGTTAACTCTGTCAGGCACCAACTAAGTACTTTTAAAGTTCCCATAAAAGATATATTTTTTAAATGTGTCTGATAGGTAAAAGCCAACCCTCTGATTACAGACCACCAGATATCCCAAGACATTGCAGGAAGAGGGATTAGTACCTTCTAGAGCCTCTCTCTCTTCCCCTAAGTAGCCAGGAGAGGAAAAAAAAAACTGTTTGATATAATGCAAAGAAGATAAAAGTTCTTCTAGACTTACTTCAGAGTCAGAAACATTCTGAATGGGAACATTCTCTCATTTCACAGATGAGAAAAACACGGCCCAGGGAGGTAGGGGACTTGCCCAAGGTCACACAGCTGGTTAGTGGCAGAGCCAGAGCTGGAGCACATGTAGCTTCTCAGAGCACAGGACTCTTCATAACCCACATGCTGCCTCCCCAGAACCACAGTGAGGGCCTTAGGGAATTACAGGGTGTGGCGTGCATTTGTGGGGCTCAGTGGGGGCTGCCCTATTGGCTGCCAGGAGGCAAAACTCACCCTGCCTCCTCACCCACGTAGCTTCTTCATGTCCCCAAGGCACTCATGAAGAACCCAAATAGGCCACAGCACAAAGCAGGACCCTGCAGAGAGAGCTACCAGACTGGTCCTTCCTTTCTTTATCATCTAAGACATACCAGTGCCATGAATTCAGAAAAATAGGACAGACACTTGTCAACTGAAGAATGATGGGGTTTATAAATTCGGAAAGGAGAGCTTTATTCCTCATAAAGGGCTGCAGCATGCAGCATGGCTATGCTGGCAGACTTGGGAAGCAGAGACTCCAGCCAGAAGGCAGAAACAGGCACTTTCAGGGAAAGGGAAAGGGAACAGGGATTTATGCTGAGTGGGGTGCCAGAATATACATATTTAATAAGCTATAGGAGAAGTCATGAATATTTATGAAAGGAGAAACATGTATATGCATAACTGAGCTTCAGATGCCTTCGTGGATCCCATGCTCAAAAAATGGCAGCATTAGCACAATCCGAGAATGGAATTTTCAGACCCCTGTTGTCAAAAGGTGAGACAAAGGACAAGAAAACCCTCGCTGCACATCCTCCGTAGACTACTCTGGTCAGTGGTCTCTTCTCAGGAAGGAATGCTGATCAGTTGTTGTGTCCAAACCACAAAAGGAAGAGAAGCATTAGTGGCTGGTTGAAATCAAAGGTGGAATAAATCTTCCAAAGGGATGATTCTGTTTAACCCTTACAGAGGAAAGGCTGATGGTAGGTAATGAGGGAGGGGGTATAATGAGGCATGTCTGACCTCCCATCCCATCATGACTAGGAACTTAGTTTTAAGGTTTCTCTGTGGTCCCCTTGGCCAAGTAGAGTGTTTTTCTTTTCTTTATATTCTTTCCTTTAAGCACATGCACATCCAGGAGAAGGGCTTCTCAGAGGAAGTATGTCTAACTCTGTAGAGCAGCCTCAGTAATTGACCAGCTAGACAGGTTTAGGCAGCTGTGCTTGGGAGGAGAAACCTGCAGGAGACACAGATGATAGTCCATGCTGATCCTGGAAAATTTCACACACAGTAAAAAATTCTAATTAGCAATCTGGGCCTAAAGCTGTTCCTGGGTGCTGCTCTCCAGGCATCAAGCTGTTCCGTGGCACGGGTGCCCACCAAGCCACAACTCGCTGTCGCTGCACACACACGCCTGCAACTCCCACTTCCATCCAGGGTGTTCTGTGGCCCTGCCATACTCTCTCTCCTTCCTGACATTTGTTTCAGTCACACTCTTCTCTCAGGCCCTGCCCAAAGACCACAACCTCCTTGAAGCTTTTCCATACCATGTCTAGCCTGCTAATCATTCATTTTTCTGGAATCCAAGATTAGTATCTTCCTGCATTTAGCACTTAGTTATCTAGTTCATACTGAATATATGCTTATTAATCTTTTTGTGTGTGTGTTCTCTCTCCTAAACTGGAATTAAGCCACTCAAATCAAGGGACAGATCTAGTTTCCTCAATGAATTCCGACTTCCTTCCTGGAGCAGCGCCATGTGAGCAGTGGGCACTCAATAAGCCTTGGATGACGCTGCTGCTGCTGACAATGACGATGATACTGATGCAGGAGGAGGAGGAAGACAGGAGGAGGAAGATAGAAAGTAATTTCTATTCAGGTATAAAGGTCATGGAAACCTAGAGGACAAGTTAGGTTACCGTAGAGATTGAACTTCTGGCCAAAGAAAAATGGTAGAAACGATCAAATCCATGTCTGTGAAACTTCTACTTGCCACATTTGTCACATCTGGTTTCATAGACCAGTTCATTGGCCTTAAATGCAAAACCAGATTGTCTCTTTTATTCCCTTCCTCGAGGAGCATACTGTGATGGTTAACTTTATGTGTCAACTAGACCAGGCTCCAGGGTACCCAGACACTTGCCAGATGTTAGTCTGGGTGTGTCAGTGAGGGTGTTTCTGGCTGAGATTAACATGTGAATTTGTAGACTGAGTAAAGCAGACTGTGATGTGCTCCTTAATGTGGCGGGCCTCCTTCAGTTGATTGAAGACCTGAATAGAACAAAAAGGCTGAGTAAGAGGGACTCCTGCTGCCTGGCTGCTTCAGAGGGGACATCAGTCTTTTCCTGCCTTTGAACTCTAACTGAAAAATCAGGTCTTCTTGGGTCTCAAGCCTGCCAGCTTTTGGACTAGAACTTGTATGCCACTGGCTCACCTGGTTCTCAGGGCTTCAGACTTAGACTGAAACTGCATCACTGGCTCCTTGGCTCTCCAGCTTGCCAGCTAGAGATCTTGGGACATCCCCTCTGTGATCATGTGAGCCACTTCTTTATAATAAATCTCTGTGTGCATGCGTGTATGCGTGTGTGTGCGTGTGTGTATCTCCTATTGGCTCTGTTTCTCTGAAGAACCCTGACTAATACACTCTCCTATCTGGACTGTCTTAATTGAGCAGCAGAAGTCCTGACTCCACCACAAACCAGCAGTAGACATTAGATAAGTATTTAAGCTTATGCAAGCTGGTGTTTTTGCTTTTGTTTTTTTAAAAATGTAAATTTCAGCAAAGCACAGTGGCTCCTGCCTATAATCCCAGCACTTTGGGAGGCCTAGGCAGGAGGATTGCTTGAGGCCAGGAGTTCAAGACCAGCCTGGCAACATAGTGAGATCCCCGTCTCCACAAAAAATTAAAAAATTAGCCAGGTATAGTGGCACAGGCCCATAGTCCCAGCTACTCAGGAGGCTGAGGAAGGAGGATCGCTTGAGCCCAGAAGTTTGAGGTTGCCGTGAGGTATGATGCTACTACTGCACTCTAGCCCAGGAGTAAGACTCTGTTGAAAAATAAATAAATAAATAAAAATAAAAATTTTAAAAATATTTTTTAAAAACACAAATGTTCTGCCTACTTTACAGAGCTTTTGTGAGGATCAAACAGAATAATAGAGGTGAGAGTATAACAGAGGGAATTGCCTGACAAAATGGCAAAAATGTTTTTTGTCTCTTTTAAACCTTTTTACCTTTTTCAAGAACAAAAACCTGTATCTCTGTCTCAGGCCAGTGGTCGGGAGTGGCAGGGGGGTGTCCTTTGTTCTTTGTGTTACAGGAGATGACTCAGCAGAATTGTCCAGGCTGAAGTCCAGGTGGGCAAGGGCCACAAGATTGTCTTCCTCATCTTCCCCAGAGATGGGACGGATCAGAATCATCAACTATAGTTAAACAAAAATTGCCTAAAACTGAAAACCCTCCCTTTAAAAACTCTATATTTCTGTTTATTAGTAGGAATTGGTACTTTAAGATGGGAGTCTGTCATTTTCCTCATTTGCCAACAAATTAATAGATTTCTCTTTCCTTCTCCTCAAACCACTTGTCCTCAATTTTCTGATGTGGCCTTGGGGACAAGTGCCAAGCTTTTGGTAACAAGAGCGTTTGTAAACCATAAGCTAGAAGGGAAAGTTAATACTGTGATGTGGATAACTACCTCTTGACCTCTGATCTGTGGCCATCTGTCTAGCCCTGTGTTTGTCACTTCAGGGCATTTTTGTTTATCAACTGCTTCTAAGATCTGTTGTGTTGTCACCTCAAATTAAATACGTTATTTCTGAAATTAAGGTTCTTATTTTACTTCCCTCAATATTTTCTCTAGTCTATGACCAGCCTTATCAATAACAAATCTATTATGTGGTAATATTTGAGGGGCAGTTTTACCTGCCCCACTTCCATCTGCCCAAATTCTTACCATGACAGAAATGCTCCTTTGGGTTAAGTCCTTGTGTCACCAGAAAAGTCCATTTAGAAAGCAAATAACCACAGAAGAAGGAGATCTATTGTGTTAACACCTGGGCATGGATTCATTCCCAGATGCCTCTTTGAAAGTAAAGAGCAAAGGAATGAGAGGTGAGACAGTATGATGTAAGATGAGGCAGGGGGTAGATGTTGGGGTGCTGTCCTGGATGGGATCCAGCCTTGGGAAGCCCTACAGAGTCAGAAGTCAGTAAAGGCAGGTGGGACAGGGTGTAGGAGGAACCGTAAGGAAGCCAAGAAAAGGTCAGAGTCTCAAATGGGTGGTGGGCACTAGGTTAACATTTTGTCAATTCAATACTTTTGTTTAGTGCTGGCTCTATTCTTGTTTCTTCAGGCCTGAGACCAGATACTCTTATCAGCTCTCTCCTCCCTTGGCCTCTTCTCTCTCCCTCGAGTGATCGCTCACTAAACCCTGCTGTTTTAAATTCCACATTGCTTGGATCCTGCCTTCACGTCTTGTTCCCAAAGATGCAATTCTGCCGCAGGCCCTGAGGGTCACACCAGGACTGTGCTTGATTCCTGATTCCTTGATCCCTGATTCCACCCTCGATGGGTCTCCCCTACTCTGAGAATTGTCTCCTTCAAGTGTGGACTGATCCTAACATTCCCTTTCCCAGAAGCCCCCTGTGACTTCAAAGTGATGTTAAAATAAATCAAACTTCTGGCTCTTCCCTGATTCCTAATCTGGTCCTTATCTAAGGTTCTTTTTAGTAATAACTGACATTCTTGCAGTGAATTAGAGGTTTTTGAAATATTATAGTTAACTATAATCTGGCTGTCCCCCCAACACTCGACTGAAACTTCCCAGGAAAAGATCACCAAAGACCATCCCTTATTGACAAAGCCAATAAACACATTTCATTTATTGTCTCAGCATCCTTATTGTGCCTCTCGATGGCTCTATTCAACACGCCTTCATTTTGTAACTCTCCTGCCCAAGTTTCCATTACACTACTCTATGCTGGTTTTCCACAATATCAGCTATTGCTCCTGTCTGCTCAGCACCCCTCTCCTCACCTTGGTAATGCCCTCACCTCCCTGAGTACAGTGGGCACATGACCCAGGTGGGCCAATCACAATACTAAATCTTTCCGTTCTCAGTGATTAGTCCAGTGATTGGTCACATTTTCTAAATCAGGCCAATCAGAGTTTTTCACCTGGATTTCTAACCAAAGTTGGTTGGGAATACCCTTAATCGATGAGTTTTGTTGGATAATGCATACCCTCAAAATCTCAGTGGCTTTTAACAACCAAAATTTGTTTTCTTTCCCAAGAGTCTACAGGTCTGATGTGGCTCAGCCAAAGACAGCAAGGATTGGCTTCAGGTTCACTTCATAGATTTCTTTATCCCCCCTGGAGCAGCAGCTACTTGGGGCATTCTCTTCTCAGGGAGGAGCACAGGACACAGGACAAGCAGAGACATGTAATAACTCTAAAGGTCTTGGCCCGGAACTGTCACACTCACTCTGTCTACATTTCCATTGGCCAAAGCTAGTCATGTGGGCAAGCCCAACATCAATGGGAAGATGCTTCTAGTGGGAGAAATTGCAGCCACTGAGCAATGGGTGGGGATGCATAAGGCAAATATCCTTGCATGTGGGAGCATGAAGAACTGGGGACGATAATCCAACCTGCCTCACCCCCTTACCTTTCTGAACCCAGGCTTAGAAATGGACATCAGGAGCTGCTGTGACCACAATCCTACCACATGAAGCTGATCTTCCAGAGTGCATACCCCACAACCAGGTTCCTAGATCCAGTGGTCCGGCTCCACCCCTGCCTTCCTGGATTTTAGTTACAAGTTAATGAATTTCCCTTTGAATTGGAAATCCTGTCACACACATGCCAAGAAACCTAGCAAATCCATTTTCTTACTTTTCAGGTGGTCTTTGTTGGCCTTGGATTGATTCTGTGCTGGCTCTTTTCTCTCTAGAGTAGAGGTCAGCATGGCCAAATCCGGTCAGCCTCCTGTTTTCGTAAGCAAAGTTTTATTGGAACACAGTCACGTGCATTTATTCACGTGTCGTCGGTGGCTGCTTTCACACTGCAATGGCAGAGTTGAGTAGTTGTGACAGATACTATATGGTCCACAAAAGCTAAAATATTTACTATCTGGTCCTTTACCGCTGCTCTAAAAGATGTTGGCCATTTGTTCTCCCTGGCCAGTCTCATCCCTGCACGCTGGTGAGTCCCAAATCTATTCTGTGGCCCTGACTGCACCCCTGCACCTTTGGGTAATTCTGCACATCCTTTTCTGCTTGAATATTCCACAAGCTCCTCAAATTCAATGAGTCTCGAAATCAGACTCTTCCCCCTAAACCGGCTCCTCATTTCCTCTTCCCCACATTGAGAAACAGTGCTGCTTTTTCACCCAATAGCCCCAACTAGAACATATCTAGACTCTTCCTTCTCTCTCCCTCCCTTGCCCCATCAATAGGTTGTGCTGGTTTTACTTTTAAGCATTTCTTAAATCTCCCTCCTTCTCTCTAGGACAGAATCCTCACTTGAACCATAGCAGTCTCCTAACTTGTCGCTATCTCTGGTGTTTCTCCCCTAAACCACACCCAAACCTCACCTGCCCCTCCAGCAGGGGAACTCTTACAGCACCAAGCTTGTCCTGCTGCTCCCTTATCTGAAGTTACTCAGTGGGGCCCAGCACTTTAAGAGGACAAGGTAGGAGGATCGCTTGAGCCCAGGAGTTTGAGGTTACAGTGAGCATTGATCATGCCACTCTACTCCAGCCTGGGCAACAAAGTGAAACCCTGTCTCTAAAAATAAAATAATAATCAATAAAGTTACTCAATGGTTCCCCCTTAAGAGTTGAGTCCAACCTTGATAACCCAACACACAAAGCCCTCAATTTTCTGGCCCTGCCAGCCCCTCTACCCTCATTTTAGGGTATGTTTATCTTGTATCACCCAAGACTAACGTGGAATTGCACTCACACACTCTACTGTCTCTTGCCTCAGTGCCTTTGCTCTGCCCCCTGCCAGCCCTGTCCACCCCCTAGCTCCCTTCTTCATGTGGCTAACACATCTCAGGATTCATGACAGCACCGTTCTAGTCTTCCCAGGCTGCACCTGCCTTCCCACCCTGAGCTGACGGCATCTTCTTTGCTCTCTCCCATTCTCATGCTGAAGTTAGCTGAAGTTAACTTGTAATGCTGGGTCTACCTACTTGTGTATCTGTTCACTCACTACAGTGTAAGCTCCTGAGGCTGGGGCCCCTGCTTTATTCAACTTCCTGTCCTTGGCTCCTGGCACAAAGTAAGTGTTTGGTGAACTGAGCTGAAATACAAGTTGTTTTTCACTCACATTACCTTTTACTTAATGTTCACAAAAGCCTTTGAGATAAATATTGTTATGCCTACTTTATGAATTAGGAAACTGAATCTCAGAGATGTCGCCCAAAATAACACAGCAGATAAGGAGTAGAAGATTATGCTTAAATCCAGGTCTGCTGATCTTGAACTTTTGGAACCTCTGACCACAAAACCTTAAGTTTTTTTGTGGATTCATCTTTTTGTATTAGTTAAGAAATATATCACAGTTACAAAAGAGCATATATGACATTAAGTATATACCTTTAATAACAATAATACTATGAATATTCATTTAACCGATCACCCAGTTTAGGAAATAGATCATTGTTAACACATTGAACCACCATCCAAATTTTGTGTTTATCATCCCTTGATTTTCTTTAGGTTTCCCACAAATAGATGTACTCCTAAACAACATATTGTGTAATTTTGAATGCTTTTGAATAATGCTGTATATAATCTTCCGTGGATTTGCTTTTTTAACCCAATATTATGTTTGCAGGCTTCGTCCATGTTGACGTGGGTACTCGGTAGCTGTGGTTGAGGCAATCGCCTTGCTGTGTAGTATCCCGTTGTGTAAATGTATCAACATTCATTTTCTCACTATTTCTGCTGATGGGCACTTGAGCTGTTTCCTTTTTTTCTATTACAAAGAATGCTGCTATCCTTGTACAGCTCTCCTTCTGTCCATGTACAGAAGCTTCTCTGGGGTATACATCTAGGAGTGAATTTCATACGCACATCTTCGTGTTTACCAAATACTGCCAAACTCTCTCCAAAGTCAATAGCATCAGTACTGAATAAGAATTTCTGTTGGTGTGTGTCCTTACCACCAATTGGTATGTAAATTTTTTTACAAGTGTGTTTTGCCAACCAGCAGGTGTAAAATGGCTCTCACAGAGAGTTTTAATTTGCATTTTTCTGACTGCTGGTGAGATGGATGTATTTTATGTTTATTAGCCATTCATATTTTTTCTTAGGAAGAATACCTGTTTATGTCTTTGCCCATTTTTCTCTTGGGTTGTCTGACTTTTTCTTATTGACCTGTAGGAGTTACTTATGTATTCTGGATGTGAATTCTTTTTCAGTCATATGTGTGATAAATAAATGTTCTCAGTTTGTGACTTATCGTTTCACACTTTGTGGTGTCTATTGATGTATAAAAGTCCTTAGTTTTATTGTAATTGCATTTATCAATCTTTTCCTCTGTGGTTTGTACTTTTTGTATTTGTTTAAGGAATCCTTCCCCATGTTTATTAATAAATGTGTTATAAATAATGTTTATTTATGGAACAGCTAGTATTAACCGAATTGTGCTAAAGATTAAATTTTTTAAAAAAACCGTTTTGTTAATGCTACAAGTGGATGATCCTAGGCAAGGTAGGCAAAATGTAACCCTGCTCTCAAAGTTTCTGGTAAAGTCCACTTCAAATGATATGGCACCAGAATAGAATTCTTCAAATTAACTGAGGAAGGCAGACCTCCACATTTCAGCACTGAGGACAGGAAAAAAATCGAATGCTTTTGGCATCATGTGAAGGGAACAGGATATCTCCAGAAGAAACCCCACAAGAGGTAGAGGCCATCACAGAGTACAGAACAATCTCCACAGCTCTGCCTACACTGCTGGGACCAAAATAGTTCACATGGCATTCCTGCCGCCTCCTTGTGAACTGTGGGAAAGGAACACTGGTCACGAATTCTTCCTTTCAACCACCCCCACACCCTAGGACAGCAGCAGCAACCGCAGTGGCATCTTGGAGTCTGGAGAACAGCACGTGGTAGGCTGTACAGCATATCATCTCTGCACCGAGTACCGTCTTCCTCCAAACATGAGAGGTTCTTAACAAATATAAAGAAACTGAAAATGATGTTTTTAATTAGAAAATAAAATGGGAACGAGTTGAGTGTAGCAGAGTGTCAACTAAAGAAAAAAGTGAAACTTTTAAGGAATTAAAGTCAGTTTTGTTCAGAAGTCTTACTGAAGACTGAAGACGGAGGCCTATAGCCCAGGAGTGTTTCAGTTCACAGTTTAAATACAGGTGGTGGGGTTCAGGATGTGCAAAACCACATCAAGGTTTTGGTATAACCTGGCTATAGATTACTCAGGTATATTTAGTAATAGAATGTAGAAGCATAATCGCTAACCCCAACAGATGTTATCTCATGTGTAGGAAAAGGCAAGGACTGGGATAATTTATCTTTTAAGGAATATCGTGACTCAATGGCCATGTGCTCTATCCTATTTTGCCTCTAAAGCATCTTTCCAGAGAGCTGCATGTCATCGCAGAGTGAGAGGCTTTGTGAAATTATACTGGCAAACGGAAACAAGCAAACGTGACTTTTTACATTTGCTGCTTTGTCTCACAAGACTATGAGGGCCAGATCATAAAGGGTCTCATATGCCAGGTTTAAAAAGTGTGAACTTTATTGTGTCAATGGGGAGGTTTCAAGGTATTTTAAACAGGAAAGCAACATGATCCATTTAGTATTTTGCTTGTTAGCAACTGTACAACTACTTACAATCCAGCAGATAGAAAATACTAAAGAGTGATTGAACCAGGCTCTGGGGGTTCCCCTCCCACCACGACCCCCCAGTTTCTGTTCATCCTGGCTGGCAGAGCTCACCTCTCACTCTCAAGTCTAGAAATGCCCAAGAATCACTTTCCCAGCCTCCCTTGCTGCTGTACCTCAGGGATGGCAGAGCAGAAAGATGGAAGTGACATCACAGAACCACATAGAGACACATCCCTCTGGAGATAACAGATACTTATTTTTAAAGTCACTCTTCTTCAGATATTGTTATTTGCACCCTAAAGCATACCAAGGGAAAGAAGCATTAATAAAATAACTGACATGAATTAATGTGATGTCATAAAAAATATAACAAATAGACACTTTTTTCCTTCACATATTTATTTGAAATAAATCAGCCTCTTAAAATTAGGAATAGTTAACTTAGCTATCATTATTAACTGTTCACCGAACATTTTGGGTGCTCAAGCAAGAAACTACACAACCTCCAAGATGACGTGTGTTGTTTTTTCTGTATCTGAAATGACCTTTTCTCACTTTTTTCTCTCATTTGCACGTTTCCCCTAAGAAACACTGAAAACTTTCTCCCTGGTCCCTCCTAGGCAGCAATGTCTCTTTCATGAAGTCATGGAAGTCAAAGCACATTCTCTAAGAAGAATCTCAGCATTATGTAAACAAAAGAATTGCAAGTTCCAGAGCTTCAGGCAGCAATATAGTGTTCTCAAAGTGAAAAATTCCTTACAGATCATCTGTGGTAACACATTAGAATTTGAATACAGGTAAAACCAGAACATCTGGTTAGAGTTCTTAAGACCATTAACACTATCTTCCATCCTAAATTCATATATACAGTAGCTGGTAACTTGTCAGAAATTCCTTCTGGTCCCGTCTGAAGTAAACACAATCCATTCACCAAATACACGTTGGGGTCCTCCAGCCACCACTGGGAATTCCTTCCTTTATTCCAGGAATATTTACTAAGGATCTACCAAATGTTGGCACTGAGATTTAATCGCTTGGATCTTTACTCTCATCTTGCTTACTATATTTTGGGGGAACTGATTACTTTTTCATATGCAAACAATTTTAAAACTATCAACGAGAAAAACTATATGGAGATAGAGAACTGGAATTGCCAGCTAGAGACGCGAGATGGCAGCTGCTTAGGCTTGGTCAATGTCTCCTTTCTCTCCCATTGTCTTAAGCGCCTTGGAGATGACCGTGCGGACACCGGGCAGGCTGGTCAGTGAGGATGCCCAGCAGAGAGGCCCGGCGAGCGGGAGGACGCGGTGCGCGCCGGGCAGCACCGGGAGGCCGCAGACGGCCGGGATCCCCGCGGGCACCTCGCGCCGGGGGAGGGAGGCCGGGCCGGGCGGGCTGGCGGGCGGGCGCTGCACCTGCGGCCGCGCGGGGGCGGGAGCCAGGTGGCCTCGCCCCGCACCGCGCAGGAAGTGGCTGCGGCGCGGCCCGGGCGCGGCTTCCTCGCGGTGCAGCCCGGCCGGGAGGCGGCCGCGGCCCGAGCCCGAGCACCGGGATCGAGACCTAATGGCGGGCCCCGGGGACGCCGCCTCGGCCGCCCTGGACCAGCTGGCCCTGAACTTCACGTACTGGGTGCCGGGCGCCGGCAATGGCTCCCTGTTGGGCGCGTGGTACCGCAGGAACCAGGTAAGGGCCGCCGCCTGCAGCCCCGCGGCCCGCCGCGCCCGCCACCCCGCGCAGCCCCGGCGCTGGCTCCGGGCGCCCCTGCTCCTCGGCCGCCTTCCTGCCAACTCTCGGGAAGACACCCGCGCTGTCCGAGTGGGAAGAGCTGACATGTGACGTTCCCACGCATTGACTTAACCCCCCTTATTTGGGAGAGCAGGGCCCCCACTCTTCCTCTCCGGGGCATCAGTCACCGGAGTGGGCGCCCAGGGCTTCGGCCTGACCTCTGCGGGCTGTCCCTGGGCCTCTGGGTCCCGACGGATCCCGCCGCCCCAGCCTTATCCCGCCCTCTTCTCCCCGGAAGGATTCTAGGAGTGTGGGGTGAATTGTACTCATTTTCACCCCAGGATCCTTTTACAGTTAAAAAAAAAAAAAAGGTGACACCCCGTTCTCAAAAGCAGGGAATTCCGTGAGGGCAACCAAATGTCAACTCGCGCCGATGCCCTGCGTGTGTGTCCCCGGTGTCTCAGCCCAGCTCTTCCATTTCCGTGCCAGGTTGCAACTGCAGGGCTCTCTCTCACCGGCCCTTTGGGAAAACATTGTCAACCTCAACAACGCCAGTTTACACTGGCAATATACATTTAACAAGATCAAAGGGGACTGCAGCGCCATTTATTTTTGGTTTGGTTTAAGATCAGAAAAAGAGCTCTGGCCAGCCCTTCCTCCCGCTGCATTCATATTCTTTCCAGTGGGGGCGAGTGAGCTTGAACACAGTGGGCTCCAGGCTTCCCCCTGTTTTCATAAATGCTACTTTGTTCTTGTTCTTTAACAAAGCCATTGATATTTTTATTTTACAACAATATAATCATAAAATATCTGTTGCTATTGGTCTAAATCAGGGATTTTAACCAATAATCGAAGATCTAGAATCCTTATTTATGCTTGAAAAGTGTCTCAAATGCTAGTTTCTGAAAGCAGAAGATAATTTTTGTGTAAGGAATAAGTAGATAAGTAAGCGTGTCCACCTTATTAATTTTCTAGAGGGGAGAGTACTGCTTTAAGTCCATTTCATCACAAAAGATATTAAAATAGGAAAAATGAGGGGACTCAGAGCCTCTTGTTCAATGTTTGTAACTTTTCCTGATTTCTCTCCTTCCTTCCACCCACGGGAATTACAAAGAAAAGAATCACTTTTGGGGGATCTTTTTTGAGTATATCTGTTATATTACGCTTTTACTAGACACATTCCCACTGAAAGTTTAAGAATGAGTTATCCCCTCTTGGTGAAGAAATTAGAGGGTCAGTAGATGTGACCTACCATGGCATCATCCAAAAACAGGAAAACATTGTTTTCATAGTGGAAACTTCTGTAGTCATTAGTTTTCTTTGACATTTCCTGGAATTCTTGATTGTCTTGGCTCTCTGATACCCAAATACAGATTATCATGTGACATAAATGTGAGACAAATAATGTTTGCAAAGCTTAATTTGCCTTTGACAGTGTGTATTTGTACAGGTTAGAAAGAGTGTATCCAGAATATGCTAATTGTAATTACTGAGTTGACAACTTAACTATTGCCGGTTTGAGATAAGACTGTTATCAACTTTTCCTATTGTTTTCTTTATTTTTTTCTTTTATTACAGTTGGGAAAGAAGCAACTTTTCCCATTGTTGTGCAAATTTAGACCATCTTATAAGAATGTGGTATTTTTATCCTTTCAGTAATTGCATTTGTTTTAAGCAAAAGTAAAAATTAATTTTTGAACTTCATTCAATAAGCATTTTACTGAGTGCCTCTAGTTGTCCAGGCCAGTAAAAATAAAATGGAGTATAATTTTTCTTTTCTTTTCTTTTTTGACACTAGCAGAATAGAAATGGCTGAAAACAGGGTGGCTCTGGAAAAACAAAGTGTGAGATAGTAAGTTGTGACTCCCACAATCAAAATTAACCTTGGTTGCTGGCTGGCCGGGGTTTAATGATGCTTGCTTCCATCAGTTTATCACAACTGAAATATTTGCAGGTCTCTTTGCTGATAGCCCAGCTCTCTGTTCCTTTCAAAGTGATTACCATCAGATCTGGTCAATTAACCTTACTCCATAGAAAAAGACTGACTCCCCTGGAATGCTTCCATGTAATAAATGAATGTTTAACAATAGCCACTGAGATTCAATATTGTCTAAGGCAAAGATGTGAGTGTTTCTGGAGGACAAAATCTCAAAGCAAGTAGGAAGTTATGGTTCAGTGGGGAAGATGTTTTGGGGAGCCAGGAAGATGAGGTCTTTGCCCTTTGCACAACTCAGAAGCCTGCCTACTTGGTGAAGAGCTCTGCCTCTGGAAGTATAGATGTAACAGAATTCTGCCTGGCAAAGAACTTTCTTTATGTTCGATCTCCAGGTTTTCAGTACAAAAGAATAATGTTTCTAAGATGTTTATGGAACTCTCTGCTATGTACGAAGCACTGTGGGAATATTCAACATAGTCTAAGACCTAAACTCTTCCTTCCAGGAATATTTTTAGGTGCTTGGGGAAATGAGCTATACAGGTAACTCCAAAATAAGGCAGAATGTGGTAAGCATCATGTGAGTGCTATAAAGTCCTATGAAAATTCAGAGCAAGGAGGCTTTCAGCTGGGGCCATCAAGGGATGTTTTGTGGAGAGGTGGTATTTGAGATGGACAATTAAGGACGGACAAGGTTTCAATGATAGGAGTGCACAGGTGGAGGGCACTGCAGGAAAGGAAAAAGTCCAGGGACCAAGGAGCAGCCCTTGGGGTCTGGCGTAGGTACCTTTCTGAACATTTGCCAACCCAGGGTACAATTTTGCTGTCATTCTGGTTGCAGTGGAAGATGGAGACTGACTGTAAGGTGAAAATATGGTTTAGGGTCTTAGATATAGTCATGGATTGCCTTGAAGGACTGGTGAAGAAGTTTGGACTTTATCTTATAGATAATGGGGAGCCATTGAAGATTTTTCTTTTGAGCAGAGAGTACAAGAATCAAAGCAAATTAAATAAAAGAAATTTAAAGTAGGATTAGCAGGATATAGAATAGCAGCCTCAAACAGGCCAACTGTGGATGAAATCCAGTCCATAGATATGTCTTGCTTAACCTGCAGAGAGGTTTAAAAAATGTTTAATATATTGCCAACATTTAAGAATGAGATTAAATATAAAATTTCCAGTTTCCGTCATCTCTTTAAAGATTAGAAGTTCTAGCAACAGAGCCCGTTTCCCACGTGATCACAGTGAGCTGGAGCCCCACTGTAGCCTCTCCCTTTGTTCTCATTTCTTTTACCTATTGACCCCCTCACCCCACCCCATAGGCATTTAATTGGCAACCAGCACTAGAGTCTGTTGACTTGTACTTGGGCAAGTCACCTAATTTTCTGGGCCTCGGTTTCCTTACCAGTAAAATCAGGGCTGGACTAGAAGATCTCCAAGGTCTCTCATGCTATGTGGTTGCGTAAATAAAGGCCAAACCAGCAAGGTTGTAGAGGGAGCGGACAGGAGAAGAAGAATGTGGGAAATACTGTCAAGGAGGGTTTGCTGTTAGTTCTGTAAGTTTATGCATATTGCTAAATACCCAAATTCACAATTACATTGTCAGAAAGGTTTATTCTACATAGGGTGAGATGAAACTTCAGAATTTTTTATGCCCTTTATTTGAACTTTTGATTTTCAATGGCTTGAATTTTTAAAGTCAACATATTTAAAGGAAAATTGATACAACTTGGCAGGGAAGAGGCAAAGGGAAGAGACTGACATTTGTTATGCAGTTACCATGTGACACTTTATAGCTATTATCTCACTTAAGCCCCCCAACAGCCTCATAAGGTAAACATTACCCTCACTGTTCATATAAGGGAACTTGTGTTAAATAATGTGCCCCAAGATATTACAGCAAGTGGGTTTAACTGCAAAGCTATATTTAGGTCATGCCTGAAGGCCATTGCTAGAAACTAAGACTTCAAAGCAGTGTGGTGTAAGAATAAATGTGAGGGAGACCATGAATGTGGCTTCTGCTGCTGTATTGAAAAAAAAATCATGTCAAGCTTTGTATTGCCCTTTTATTGATTTTGCTTTGCTACCCTTGTCTCTTTTCTGCTGGTAGCTGCGTATGACTGTCTTAAAAAAAGAAAAGTGTCAAAACTTGCAAATAATCAAAAGGCTGGGTAGAGGTTGTTGGTCCTTTCCATTTCCTTCTTAAGAAAAATCCTTTTTCTGTTTTGTTTAATTTTGTTTATACTTACTGATTTTTTTTTCCCTTCCTTATGTATCCAATGTGGCAATTTCCCTTTACTAAATTTTCTAGGAAAGGTATGTGTAAGGCAGCAGGAAGGAGGAAGGAAGAAAGAAACAGATGACCTCAAAGCAGCTGCATCAAAGCTTCTGTAAAAGAATAAATAAGTCTCCTGGTCCTTGTTAGAGGAATAGTTTTAATGCACTTGTGAAGTCGGCAGGCCAGGTATTTGCATTTAAATCTACGTGATACCCTCCTTATGGCTTGATTCATACTAACTAGTTGTAATATTCGCACTGATGCAGTCAAATCCAGGCTGTGGGAAACTCTGCCAGTTTGTAGGTTTATGTGGCCTAGTTTCTTCAAAAATCATTTTTACAAGGAAAAAAAGGGACAGAATGGATGGTGGGAGAATCTATAGATTAAAATAGACTTAAAAGACATAGCAGAAAAAAGGCAGCTACAGTTGTACCAAGGGGTATGCACTTGGGTGATAAAACTATACGGAAAAGCAAGAAAGTGATTGCCACAAAGACAGGCCGGTGGTTTTTCTGGGGCAGGGAGAGGGTCATGACGGGATTGGGGCAAAGAGAGGGCTTGGGCAGGGGCCTAATTTCTGTTTCTTGGTGTGGATGGTGGTTACAATTCATTAGAGTAATTTGTTTATCTAAATAATTCTGTTTGCAGTTGTCCATATCTATTTCGTTCTACAACTTTAAAAAGTTTAAAAAATAATGCTAGCATTTCTGTGACTGTTCAACTTGCATGTTTCACCTAGGTGGTGTGGGATATAGTATGCCATATTCATTTTGTTTGCTTATGGGAATTATTTAAACAATTTCTTTTAAAATGTTAATGATTATTCAAATTGGCATTTGAGAGCTTACCATGGAAAGGATGACAGTCCCCAAAGTTATCCTTTTTGTTCCTGTATAGTGCTGTTTTAAAAGCTCAGCCTCTTTATTAAATTTATTGGTAAGTTTCTCAATTTCTCCATTTTTTGGCTGTCTCTATTAAAATGGAAATAATACATACAGACCTTGTAGGGTTGCTGTAGGAATAAAATAATGCATATCAGATAGTTAGCAAAGTGCCAGACACATAGAAAGTACCCAATAAGCACTAGCTATTATCAGCAGTAGCATAATCAACCTATATTATAGGCAATGTCATAAAAAATAGATCTAATAATCAGTAATTTTTGGACTTCGCTCATTAAAAATGGAAGTAAGAAAAATCATGTCAGTTATTTGATGTAACTTTGCTTTTTTTTAACTATAACCACCAAGAGTAGTCACATTCCAGAACACTTCCTAATGAGAACACTTGACATCTTGAAGTGCTAAGGCAAGGATTCTTCCCATGTCTTCTGCCATTTTCCAGACTTCTAGGTTGGAAAGATAGGGTGTGCAGCGCTGGGAACAGCTGACAGAGGGGTTTGGTGTCAGTAGTGTGATCATATTTCATAGACCTTGACTGTTGTTTAACCAACCAGTAGGACCAACACCCCCAGCTGGGAAGGCTCGTTCAGGTTTAATGTAAGACTTTGTGCCATTTATTTTACATGGATTTTTTTTTTTTTTATTCTGAAGGACCAATATTCCACTATTCAGTTTATACCTTTTATTCCCTATTCCCCTCCCTGTTTTCCATTTTATGTAAAGTCAAAGCTCTTCATTCCATCTGTCATAGCCCATCAAGGTGTCTTAATTGCCTGGGGGCTGGCAGATAACACCCACTTCTCCTGTGTATAGTTCCCAGGAGGTACACACCTGTACATGTGCCTCACCTGGTCACTTGCCCAGTCCTTCATCACCCTCAGAATGGTATCTTGTCATCTTTGGCAAGGTGCGGACTGATCCCTAATGTAAATATAGACTAATGTATGTTTAGCCATGAGCTCTACACCTCCCTGAAGATGTGTTTGCCCTGACATGACTCCTTCAAAGGCCCACCTTGAGCCTGGCATGTCATACCAGGTCTGCATAAAATGAAGTCCTGCTGTCTGCCTATGACCTCAGCACTAGTTTCCTAAATCACCTGTTTTAGTCTGTTTCGTGCTACTACAACAGAATACCACAGACTGGGTAATTTGAATACAATAGAAGTTCATTTGGCTCACGGTTATGGAGGCTGGGATGTCCAAGGTTGGTACCCGCATCTGGTGAAGGCCTTCTTGCTGCATTGTAACATGGTGGAAGGAGTCAGGCACATGGTGAGAGAGTGCACAAAAGAGAGCAAGACAAAGCCGAACTCGCTTTTATGATGAACCCACTCCCACAATAACAACAGTAATCCATTCATGGCGGCAGAGTCCTTGTGACCTAATCGCCTCTTAACACTGTTGCTTTGGGGATTAAGTTTCCAGCACATGAATACTGGGGGACACATTTAAACCATAACATCAGCTGGCCTCACCTCACCTTCTTTGTAACTCTCAAATTGTTTCCTTCTTCAGGAACTTGGACCACTGGCCTGAATTCTTTAGCTTGCCATAGGAGTTCTGGCCTTTGAACTTAGCTTCCCTACCAAGAATGCTTCCTAAGTTAAGAGGCTTTAGGTTGCAAGCTATTGAAAACCTAACTTTAATTGGCTTAAATAATAAAAGAAATGAATCCATTCTTGGGTTACATAAAAGGCCAGAAGAACTCTGGGTCAGGCAAGCCTTTATCCAGGGATTCGAACAATATGTTGAACGCTCAGTTTCTCACTCTCATTTTAAACTTTTGTTCCTCGGGATTTTTGGTTTCATTTTTAGCAGATTCATACCTCTGGGCTACAACTTCCCTTTCACTCCCAGCAGGGAAGAGCTTGACTTTCTCAACCACTAAAGTAAAAACGTGGGCTTTAGTCTGACTGGATGACATTTGGTCCATGTCCTGTCCCATACCAGTCACCAAGGCCAGAGTCATGGGACCTGGTGTTCCCAAAGCACCTTGGTGAGGACTGGACATCCACATGATGGTCACCAAGAGAAAGGGATACTGTGTGGCCCAAACAGAAATGCCCAGCAAGTGGGCTCCTGGCCTGTGGATTATTGTCTTCATGAGAAACCCTCAGGTGAACTCCCCTCCCAGCCCACCCAGGACCTTCCCTTTCTGTACCCTGGCTCACATGAGCAGACCCCCTGCTCCCTGCAAATAACTCCTTGTTTAGCCTGCCTTGTCTTTGCGAGTAGGACCTAAACAGTAATCTTCTTAAAAACTTAAATTGTAGGTTTAGTTTCTGAAACATTTTTATTAGCATCATCTCTAAGCAGTAACTTATTTCCAAGTTCTAGACTTACCCACTCCCCTTCAAAGAAATTCTGGAAAGGCCTCTAGCCTTTCCTACTGATGGAAAAATCAAAGGGAGTCAGCTGTCAAAGGCGGTATTCCTTGCTTGGTCTCTATCTTGCCTCCACTTGCTTGGCAGTTTCTTTACCCTCAACAGCTGCCTTGTCAGTAGTTAGGAATCTCCTAAAAGTTTAGTGTCTTTAGGTGAAACCGAAACATA